>CAJHUC010001116.1:0-74338 GCA_905146915.1 Ostreobium quekettii
CGGGGACCCCCTCGTCTTCAACAACCGCCCACCGGTGGAGCTGACGACACGGGCGTTCGTCGAGGACCACGTCCGGTACTTCTACGGAAGTTTCCGGGCCATCAACCTGACCCCGGCGGTGGTCGTGGTGGACTACCGGAAGGAGGACGCCGCGGCGAAGGCGAGGATCGAGGGGATGTACAACAAGTGGATGAAGGGGGAGGGCGTCGAGGAGCTCCTCGCCTGTGTGGAGTACAACCCTGCAACACCCCAGGGGGGGCGGGCCGACGACCCGCACAAGCCCACCTTCGTGACGATTGTGGGCAACCACTCGACGGAGGCCCACGCGAGGCTGCTGAAGCAGGGCCGGGAGGGCGTCCAGCGGTACCGGGCGGTCTACCTCTTCTTCCGGAAGTAGCTGGGGGACGACCACCTCCGGTTCCTGGCGCGGGCCGAGAATCTGCTGCGGTCGGAGGACGCCAAGGTGATCGGGAACTACTCCGACCACACCTCCCCCGTGCACGTCATCCCCTTCATCCGCGAGATGTGGGTGAGTCTCGGGAGCCCGCCACGGATGCCCCCCGGAACCGCCAAGCCGCAGCGCATGGAGACGCCCGTCACTGACGCGGAGCGTTGGTTTGAGTTCTTCACCCGCCTGAACAACACGATGGAGCGGCCCCAGGAGGCGTCCGTCCAGGCCGACAAGAAGGACAGGCGGGAGGCGAAGAAGCGGGCGGAGGTGGAGGTGGAGTACGTGAGGGAGCTCGAGATAGCCCGGGAGAAGGGCCTCGGCGCCGAGGAGATGGAGAAAGCTCGCGAGGATGTAAGCTTCCTTCGCGCAGCCCCACCTCCCATTCCACTACGCACGCTTGATCAGCCATCGCTGTAGAGATGTTGTTCGCGCGCGCGGCGCGCGCAAACGCAGATTCACAATTCCGCAATTCGATGCGGGATGCGCCCACCGCTTCAGCCACTTGGACACTTCCGCGTTACCACGATTCGCATATTCCTGACCGGCTGCTTTTCTACGACGCAGGCGCTCAGCCGCAAAAACCAGAGCATGAAAAAATACATGGGCTCTGTCGCGCGAAACTCTCCCTCCCGCATCTACACCGCCGAGATGAACATCGCTCTGATGGGGAAGCCGGCCCACGGGGCGTGGATGCGAATGATCCGCGCCCTGGAGGGGGAGTTTGAGGTGGAGGGTCTGTCGCCGACCGTCCGCCCCCACGAACGCGCGGTGCACCGGGCGTACCTCAAGAGCGTCTCCGCCTACCCCGAGTCTTACTACGTGGAGACCTTCGGGGCCATCCTTAGCCGTGCCGCCGGCGGCATCTTGGAGGTCGTGGCCATCCTGCGGCGGAAGAAAGAGTGGTCATCCCCCTCCGTGGCGGACTGGTTCATCAGCCTGCGGGAGCACGCCGAGTGGACTGCGCGCCTCCACACCTACAACTACCTTTGCACGGTGCTGAAAAGCAGGCTTCCGAAGGTGGATGGTGTGAAGGCGGAGGACGTGCAGGAGAAGTGGGGGGCCGAGTTCCAGTTGGTGGCCGGCTGGAACTTCGACGTCCGGTCGTCCCTGGAAGCCTGCAGGAACCCCACCCAGCGCAACTTCGTCCTGTCCCTGGACAGGAGTGCCAGGGACCCCCTGCCCCTCAAGATGAGGAAGGCGCAGGAGCTCCCGGACGGGCCCAACTACGTGGACCTTCTGGGGGTCCTCGGCGTGAGCGACGCCTCGAAGGAGCACTGGCTCCCCCAGTTCCTGCTCCCAACGCACGCCATCTCCGAGGAGGCGCGGGCTGGGGGCTACGGGGAGACTCTCCTGAAGAAGGTGACGTCGGCACACGCCCTCCTGTGCGGGTCCCTCACCGGCTCCATTCAGGCGCGCGAGGAGACCCTGCTGAATTTCCGCCTGCGTTCCGGGGACCTGGCGTATGACACGGAGGCCAAGGTCCTCGTCAGGCCGGACCAGAGGGACAACCTCGTCCTGACGGGGGCCGGCACCGGGCTCTCGTTCATGACGACGGACGAGGCGGACTTCCTGGAGCCCTTCCTCCGCGCCAGCCGCCTGTGGATGCGGCGGCAGACCCCCCTTCTGTACAGCTCGGCCGATGTCCTCTGCTTCCTCCAGGCCACTGTCGTCGAGCGGCTTTGGGAGCTGGCGTACCTCGTTGGCACGGTGGGTGTGACGGTCCCCTGGACTCGGCGGCATCCTGTCGCGTTTGCGCGCGCCGCGCGCGCGAACTCCTGTCAATTCCCTGCGTCTCCTGCACCAGCTATGTTCAGGGCATGGTCCCGATGCCGTCCTCGCAAGGGTGGATCTGCAGTCAAGGGCACCCAGTTGGCCTGTGGCCGGTGCTGTCATATTTGAACGGCGGCGTCCCTTTCCGTTTGCGCGCGCTGCGCGCGCGAACCGCTACCCCCCATTCCCCGCTTCTTTCTTACGTCGCACCAACGGCACGTGCGCTGCGCAGGCCGATCCAAGGCAGACCACGGGCATCACCCAGAAGCAGGTCGAGTACGACCTGTCGGGGGAAGAGGCCTGGGATGGTCTGAGAACCGACGCCGGGTTCACCACCGCCGACCTCTTCGACTTCCTCAAGCCGTTCATGGGGTCCCGGGCCAGGGGCTGGCGGTGGGACATCTACAACAACCCCCCCGCCAAATTCACTGACGCCGACGTTCAGTCAAGGGAAGCCCCGGAGTGGATACCCGGCCACGACCTGCCGCCCCGGCCGCCGTCCCCCCCAAAGCCCGAAAAGGAGGGCGACAGCAGGGTGCACACGATGGCCATGCGCTTCCCCGCCATAGACGCCGACATTCGCATTGACGACGAGCACCTCCCCGATCCCCTGGCCAGGACGGCCCGCATGACACTGGCTGCCTATGCGCACCGCGCCGCGCTGGGACAAGAGGTTACCGAGGAGAAGGAGGTCCGCAGGCGGGCGCTGGCTGGGGGGTTCGTGCCGTGGCGGCCGATGCAGGTGGCACGGTGGGTCGTCCCCAGGCTGGGTGTGGACTTCGGCCACCACGACCCCATCGCGCTCTCCCACACCGCCAAAGGTTGTGAAAGCGCGCTGACTGCGTCGGAGAGGCGACGCGCCGAGAGCAGACGCCTACAAGCCGGAGGGGCGGCTGGTCGAGGGAACTTGTCCTCATCGGCCCACAGCACGGTATGGAAAACCTTGCGATCCGGAGGTGGGCAGGCCTTCCACAGGACGAGGGGAGGGCGGAATGCGGACGTCAGCGGTGAGCGCTGCTCACGCCCGGAATCACGCGCCCTCGCCAAGCCGGTAAAAGGCGCCCGCCGCGTGTGCATCTACCCGCCCGCCGCGGACGTCCACGAGGATCTTTGGAGGCCGTAAACGCGTGGGCCACTGCAAAGGACTCCCCCGTCAGGGGCCACTTCGTCATCACCATGGGCCGCGACGAGAAGGCCCACCTCCGTAAAGGGGCGAAGACGCCCGGCCACGGCATCCCCATCCTGGTTGTGAAGATCAACCACGGCCAGGACGGTGTGAGGGCGGATGATCTCGGGGGCCGGCTGGGGGGGAGGATGACATATTTCTTCCCCAAGCCGGAGGCGGCGTCGAAGTGCGGCAGGCACGAGCTGGACGCGGTGCTGGTGGGGGACCGGAAGCGGAAGGTGAACCGCACCCAGAAGTCGCTGGAGGAGTCGCGGCTCCTGGTGCGCCTTCTGTCGCCGAGCCAGGGGTCGGTGCTGAGCCTGTGCAACGGCACCGGCACTGCGATGGTCGCCGCCCTCCTGGAGGGACGCGACGCGCTTGGGTTCGAGACGGACGCCGTGCAGAACAGCTGCGCCCGGCGCCGCCTCCAGACCCTCTTTCACCGGGAGGGCCAGCTATTCGCCGCGCTGGAGGCCGGCCGCAACCAGAGGAGCCTTGGCGGAAATAAAGGCTGGCAGATCGCTGGAAGAAAGCCGATGCGATAAAGCCCGATGCGGTGAGTGCATTCCTCCCCTGTTTGCGCGCTCTGCGCGCGCGTACCCTCAACAGCAGACGATCCCAATTTCCTCCCGGTACTCACCCTCGCCTGTTTGTCCACGCAGCACACGGCCACCGGGTCCGCGCCGCTCCCCGAGAACTTCCAGGCGTTCCTCAAAAACGTGGCTGTCATGGACAGCATCAAGCACATATTCGGGGGGGCGTGCGCCAGGCTGGCCGAGCCGTTCTTCCGGTCCATCCCCCGGGAGGACATTGCCCTCATGAAGAAAAGGGGGGGCGCCCTCGCCCAGGAGGTGTTCGCGGACACCAAGTACTTCCTCCGCACGATAGCAGCCGGGAGGACCCTGACCCTCCAGCAGGCCAAGGACTTCACCGAGTGGAACCGGAACAACAAGGACGACCACAACGACACGGCGGAGAAGGAGCAGGCCCTGGAAGCCGCGGTCTGGGCGGGGTGCTACGAAGAGTGGCCCTCGAAGGAAGAGGAGGACCGGTGGCGGTCAACGCTGAAAGCGCCGCTGAAGGCCGCGACGGGATCCGCGTCAGCGCACCTGCCCGTCGACGAGGCCCCAGCCGCCGCTGTCGAGGCTGCGGTTCCGGGCGCCATCGACGCCGGCGTTGCCGGAGGGACCCACGAACCCACCTCGTCTCCGTTGGCTACCGGGGTCGCAGAGACGCAGGCCTCTGAGGCTGGCTCCCACTCCACGATGTCGGAGTAGTTCGGACCCTGTGATGTGCGGGGGAGGGGAATTGAGACAGACTCTCTTGTAAAACTTTTAGACATCGCATCATTGCCTTGCTCTGAGACAGCCCGCTGCTTTGTCGGCCTGCTGTTTGCGCGCGCCGCGCGCGCGAGCTGGCACTGGCTCTTCCACTATCCAACGACAGCGAAGGCCCGTTCCGCCGGGCACATCCCACGTGTTCGTGCAGCTTGCGGCATTGGCCGGCAGCGCTGCAGGACAATGAACGGGGCGGATGGTTGGTCGCATGTGGCCACCTCCGTCGACTGGCAGCTGTGAACAACGGCGCCGGCCGTTTGCGGCTTGCATGTGACGCATGATTTCACCGGCGGCCCCCTTTCCCATCCCAGGCGAAGTCCGCTACATGTGGGGCGCTTGCGCGCGGCGCGCGCGCAAACCCCGCACCTGTGAAATGCGGCTGCCGAGAACGCCCGCACATGTGACCGCGCGTCAACGGCACGCCATCCCATCGCAGCGATCTCTCCTCCAATGCAAGCAGCCCACCACGTGCGCGCGCGGGAGCTCGGCCGTCACGCGGTGCATGCCAACCCCGTCCCACGACCGCAATGCTGGCAACGAAGCTCCTTTCGCGATCGGCTGGCGAGGCAACCAAATGGCGGCGTGCAGGGCGACGAGGCCCCGCGCCGTGGCGCATGGCGGTGCCAGCGCCAGTTGCGACGCACCTGAATGCGCTCGGCGTGGGCGGCTCGACGGCGGCGGTGGCCATGCGGGTGGGGGTCAGTGCGGCCCCGTGGACCAGATCGCCCAGTATCAGCATCCCCAGATCTGCCGAATCGGAATATTCGCCACGTCAGGATTCGGGCACGTGCCGGGCACACGCCCATCACTCAATCCCGTGGTTGACGCGGACCCAGGCGCGTGGGGGCCACGCGCCCGAATCCTGACGTGGCGAATATTCCGATTCGGCAGATTCTCCCACAGCCTCATACGCGGCATTCGTTGTCGTGTGGTCATTTGTCGCCGTGCCGCCGCCCGCCCACCACGCATGGAGGAGCACGCCGCGCCGCTGGGACCGCATCGACACCGCCATCCAGGTGCGCCCCGCCGCCATGCGCACGCCGCCGTGCCCTTGGCGCCCCGCTCGCGTCCATCGGGCGCCGTCGTCGCCGGCGGCGGTTGGTTTTCGTTCTTCCCACGCCAGATCTGGCACCCAGCCGCCGTCGGCAGCTATGATGGCTGGCTGCGCCACCGGGAAGCTTCGGGGGCCCTGCCTGTGAGGCTCCGGCAGGCCGTCCACATGTGGCCCCGTCCCCGTCCAGTGGTGTTTCGCGCGGGCGGCGCGCGCAAAGAGGCCCCCACATGTGGCGGCGGATCTGCTGCCCCCATTACGCCCGGCAAGAGCACGCGTCAGTGTTCGTGGACGCCCGCAGCGCGGAGCGTGTCCCCCCGGCGGTCCGCCACATGTGGGCCCTTCGTCCAGTGGTGTCTTTGCGCAGGCGGCGCGCGCGTGCAGCCCACCACATGTGACGCTGGATCTGCCTCCCCTTGCAGTGCGTGGGGCACGAGCTCGCGCCGACGTGCAAGGACGCCCGCGACGCGGAGCGAGCCCCCCTTCGCACGCGCCACGCGCGCAAGAGTCTCCTCCCCATGCCAGTTGAGCACGGACGCCGTCGGCGCAAAACGCACGGCCGACAGCGCTCGCAGACCGCCGCCAATCCGAACATGGTTGTGAACGGACGGCAGTGGCGTGGAACGGACCTGCGTCGCGGTCCACCCGCAAGGTCGGGGGCCTTGCAGTTTGCGCGCGCGACGCGCGCAAACGCAGCTCCAGAAGACCCTTCGCCTGATGCGACAATGTCGTCGGGCAGGCACAATGGTTCGTGCAAACTGTTTTCGAGCGGTCCACTTCATGATCAAAGTCTGCGTGTTGCTGATCGGTGTTTGCGCGCGCGGCGCGCGCAAACCTTTAAGGGCGTCGGCGCGGCGCTGTTCCCTTCTCCAGCTGACGATTGCCCAGGGGGCCCGCGCTTCCCCCGAGTTCGCGAGCGGCACGCCTTCTCCACCGACCGGATCCCCGACAACCTCGCCGGGTTCAATTAGTGACACTGCACTCTTTGTCCATCGTCCAGGACCCGCGTGCGTGATGGAGTTAGCGACCTCGTCCATTTCGAGCAGCGCCACGCCGCGAAGTGGCAGCAGCTCCGCGTCGCGCGACATCCCGGCTTCGTACCTCTCGCACCTCGCCACGCCAGCGTCCGGCGCCTCGTCCAGCCGCGTGCGAGAGGAGACCGTCGAGATGATGCACGACCGCTTCGAGGAGATGACGTCCCCCAGGAAGCGAAGGTCGACCTGCGGGCCAGGGGGGGCAGGCGCGACCTCGCCGAAGACTCGCCCAAGCCGGCGAAGAGGAGAAGGCTCGAGAAAATGGAGAGGGCCGTCACCGACGCCCTTGCCTCGGGCGTCCCCACGCAGTGCTGCCACCGCCACCGACTCTTCCGGCCGAAAAAGGGCGGTGGCAAGCGTCGTCTTGGCCGGTCGCGGCGCCGGCGAAGGCCGGACGCCGACCTCCGGGCGGACATCTCGCGCTGCCGGGTTGGAGACGCCTCTGCAGAGGTGTCAGGTGGAGACGGCGGCCCCGCCGTGCCCCGTCGCCAGCGGTACGAGTGGAGGGTTAGGGGCAAGCTGGTGTGCATCAAGGCGTTCGCCTTGTGGCACGGCGTCTGCGCCGACACCGTGTACCGCAAGAGCACGCAGGGGCGGGGCCGGAGCGGGGTTGTGCCGAAGGTGCGCCACCACGGAAATTGGAGGACCCACCGCCACGGGAAGGGGAGGTACGACTGCGCCGACTGGCTGAAGGACCTCGTCGGCCGCCTCGCCCAGCCCTTCCCCGACCGCACGGTCAGGGACCGGCGCACCGGGGAGGTCAAGGCCAAGGAGTTCCTGCCGGCGGGGCTGTTCTCCACCCTGCAGTCCGTCTACGAGTACTACTGCCGCGCGACGGCCGCCCGCCAGCCCCCCCAGGAGCCCGTCTCCTACACCACCTTCCGCAGGACGTGGTTTCAACGCCACTTCCAGGTAAGCTGCGGCCCGCGGCCCCAGGCCCTCCCCCTCGTCTTCCAGACACTCCAGGCACGTTTGGCTGCGGGCGTCTGTGGCAGTGTGCAGACGACGAGCCCTGAGCCCGATTTTTCTGCGGTTGCCGTCCCCAGGTGCGCACGTACCGGCACCAGCCCTTCGCCAAGTGCGACACGTGCGTGAGGCTGAGGGAGACCACCAACCTCGCCACGGGGCCGGCCAGGGACGCCGCCCAGCGGATACTCCACAAGCACGAGGCGTACGTGGCCGCGGCGAGGAGGGCGATGGAGGAAAGGAGGCGGCACGCCCTGGACCACCCCGAGGAGGTCCTGTACCTGAATATCGACGGCATGGACCAAGCCAAAACGGCGATCCCGCACGAAATGGCCAAAAGCAAGGCGGACGAGGTGGGCCTGCCCCTCACCACCAAGCTGATGGGCGGGATCGCCTACGGCCACGGGTGGTGGGGCTTCTGGTCGTTCCCGGAATGGGCGGCGTCCAGCAACCTCACGCTTACGTGCCTCTGCAAGATGATCAGAGACGTGGCCCGCTGCGACGCCGCCGCCCCGGAGCTGCTGCCCCGCCGCCCCTGCCTGCCCCCCGTCCTGCACCTGCAGATGGACAACACGGCGAAGGACAACAAGAACCATTACCTCCTCGGGTTCTGCGCCATGCTGGTGGCGGAGGGGGTGTTCAAGGAGGTGCGCGTCTTCTTCCTGCCGGTGGGCCACACGCACCAGGAGATAGACGCCACGTTCAGCCTCGTGGCCTCCGCCATCAACCGCGAGGGGGCGCTCTGCCTGGAGGACCTGATGGGCGTTGCGCACCGGGCGTGGGGGGATCACGCGAGCGTGGGGAGCTCGCGTAAGGTGAACACGCGGGTGGACCGCGTCGCCGACTTCCGGCGCCTCCTGAGGTACAAGCGCGATCGCCGGCGGGGCGTCGAGGAGGAGGATGAGGACGGCGAGGACGGGGACGCGGGCGTCCGGATGCACACCTTCAGAGGCCTCGGAACGGGACGGGACAACAAGAGGTGCGCTTGCAGTGGCCGACCCGTGCGACCTCTGCTGGCCGTCCCTCGCCGTGCGTGGGGCTGGCGTGCGTCCGCGCGCGCCGCGCGCGCGGATGCGGAGTTGCTGCCTCGGCGTGCGCCTCGCTTTCTTCCACACCCCCGATCCAGCTCGTGCGGCGTCACTTTCTTCCCGGCTGGCCACCCTCGGCTTTGATTGCAAGCAGCGGCTTCACCCTTTCGCCGTGTCCTCCTCGCTACTACTCGCAGGCAATGAGCGACTCGCCTGCTAGAGAGGACCTGTGCGCCTGCCCTTGGACGTGTCCTCCACACGACCCTTCCCTTCTCCTGGTCAAGGGTGTGGTTTGTGTCCGCTGCCTTCCCAAGTTTGCTGTCAGGCATCTAAGGTTCGCGCGCACGACGCGCGCAAACCCGCGCCGTTTCCCACAGCGTTTTGGTTGTACACCCCACGGTATATGCCGGTGTGCCGCCTGCCGCCTGGTCCGCCAGCGGACGGCGCCCGCCGCAATGACGCCTCCCCGGCTCCACACTGCTTCATTGCTGCGTGTCATCCTTTGGGCAGGTGCTTCCACTCCTTCAAGTTCGTCCTGGAAGGGGGGGAGCCCGTCGTGTTCGCCCGCGAACACGACAGGGAGGACAGCCCGTGGGTGGGCACGCCCGACGGCCGGGGATGGCCGGTGTTCGTCCCGGGGAAGCCCGCACCGCGGTTCGCCGACCTCCGCTGGGAGCCACGGGCAGCACTTCAGGACTTCGAGGACGTCAAGAAGAGGGTCATCGGGAAGATTGACAGGTGGAGGCGTCAACTTGACGTGTGTGGGGACCCCGCCGCCGCAGAGGACATCAAACGCCGCAAGCTCCACCGGATGGCCAAGGCCGTGCGCTGGTGGGAGGGCTTCATTGCCTCACACGAGCGCACATTCCCTCTCGACGGGAGTGGCAGACCCACGTTCGCCATCGACGAGGGGGCCGCACTTCGGCTGGACAGCTTGTCACCCGCCGCGCTGGCCACCCCCTCCACTGCGCCCAGCAGCGCCTCCAACGCCCCCGCTCCACCCGTCGCAAGGTACGCGCGCCGCCGTGTGCAACATCCCGTCCGCCCGCGGTGATTCCACTTGCTTGCCCCCCCCCCTCCCCCCCCTCCCCGTGGTTGCCTCACCATCACACTGGCGGTGTCGCCCGCAGGGACATTGGCCCGGTGCCCGGGGAGCGCCCCCTGCTATTTGGACACCTCTCCGCTCTCCCAAACGACAGAGAGTATGTCCCCTTTGACGCCGCGCGAGACATAGCGGCCGGCCACCGGGTGGCCATCGCCATGTCCGACGCCGACGCCAAGGAATGGGGCCGGCGCTTCGACATTGCCCTTGTCAAGGGGGCCAGGGCCGCGGAGGGGTGTGATTCTGCGGTGAAGAAAGTATTCACAGTCGCGTACTACGAGAGCGAGTTCCAGCCCCAACCCCCCTACAACTTGGGGACCCTCCGTTTTGACGCCGCGGACGATGCCCAGCTCAATGGGCGCTGGGTGGAAGGGCGGCAAATGCAGGGGGAGGTGTCCTCCGACAACGTTATTTGCGATGTTTGGTTAGAGGCCAATGGGGTTGGGAGGGGGTGCATCCACCCCCAGTACAAACGGCGTCTCCAGGCGGAGCTGGAGCGTTGGGATGAAATGTGCTAGACAGGGGAGGGGCCACTTCTATAACTAGCGGCTTGTGATTTCCATAGTGTGCATCGCCAGTTGTAATTGTTAGTGCGAAGCCATGCTGCACCCACAGCCTGTGGGTCGCATGCATTGATTGTGGTTGGCTGCAGGCGTCCCAGACCGGCTTCATACCCATTCTTTTTGTGCGCAACATTGTGGTTTTCCCACGCGTGTGGGCCCCGAAAAATGGCACGTTTGTGTGCATCCCTATTGATATGGCCTTTTTCTTGCATTTTGCTAGTGCGCAAAATGCACGTTTTGTTGTTTTTTATGGCCCCCTTACCGACATTTTGCACGAAAGCTTGTTAATGGCCAGTGAGCAAACTTTTACTTGCAAGAATACCATTATGTTCATCGATGGATCTGCCATGACCACTTTGGTAAAGGTGGCAAAATTGGGTTAGTATCCAGAGATTACAGTTGTAAGAATGTTGTTTTGTTCATCGATGGTTCTGCCCTGACCGTTTCTTTTGAATGTGCCAAGATTGGGGCAGTGTGCAAATACTGTAAGAATATTGTTTTGTTTATTGATGGATATTCTGTTCATCGATGGATTCTTGTTCTATTCATCGATGGATGTTCCCTGATCGCTTTTGTGAATTGTGCCAAAACCGTGCCTGGGCTCCATCAACAATATGGATGGCAACGTTGCCCAAATCATTTGCAAATGAAGATGGCCATACAAAATTGTCCAAAAAACTGCCTCATTGAAACTGAATATGTAGGGCCATAGCCTGGGGTTGGCAAGGCTTGAGCAACAAACTTGTGTTGATGATGACTATATAAAGTTGAGTTTGAAGGGGTAAACAAACATATGAGTTGGGTCTCATAGTGTTCGCTGACCAGTAGTTTGGATCATAAGGTATGCAAAAGGATAAAAAAAGAAGCAGTGCACAAATGCGAAGGAACATGAAAATGCGCACCCACAAATGGTCACCATCATGCATACAAGCATACATTTTTGCAACTAGTGGAGGAAAAGCAAACGAAAGCCAATGGGGAAACACAAGGATACCCCTTATCTGTGACAAAGATAATGTGTTGACATTCTGTCGAGAGATCATCAGCAAATCAGAATGGTTGACAAATCAGTGGACGTGTGGTGGGTAGCTGATCGCAGATCAGGATTGGTGTGTGGCAAGCACTATCCAAAAAGCAAACACAGCCAACCTCCGGATTAGGCTCCATGGGCATTGCCAATCATTCAATGAGCCTATGACGGCAGGCGCCGCTTGCAGCTAATAGTAGGGCAAGACCGCGCCTTCTGCAATCGAGCAAGGAGTGACGGGGGTCTTCTAGGAGTGAGACCGGGCTTGGAAGCACGCGCCCTACAGTGCCTGCGCAAACTGCGCAGTGCTAGGAATGCAACGCAGTGCCAGGATTGCAATGCAGTACTCAAGGCGCCTCCGGCAAACACAACCACTGATCCACATTGTCTTTGTCATCACAAAAGCATGGATCCACACACTGAAAGATTGAGGGACTAATTTCATACCTGGTACAGGCATCCTGCAATAGCGATATGGAGGTGCGACGTGCCCCTTTATACCACTCCAAAGGTCAGGCTGGATTTAATGTATGCTGTCACAGTGCTTGTGGGTGGTGTGCACTCTAGAGGTGGCCACTCAAAGATGCCATCCGGTCCGTTAAGTCCGGTTCGTTAATTTTTATCAGCTGTCCGTTAAATTCCATTAAAGAAAAAGGGAGAAAAATTCAGAAAAAAAATCCAAAAAAATCGAAAAAAACCCCAAAAAATCACAACAACTGCAGCTAGTTGAAAATCTAGTATGCATAGGTTGAAATAAAATACAAACGGACTCTCTAATGGCGAATTCCATAAACTATAAGTATGAATAAAACCCAAAAATCCCCAAAAGATCCAAAAATCCGTTAATTTTTGGTTAATTTTTGTCTTTTTTGGTTATTTTCCGTTAATTAACGGAAAATTAACGGAAATTAACCTCTGTCCGCTATTAACGGATCCGGGTGGCCACCTCTAGTGTGCTCATCTCAACGTGGAATTTGCAATGTGCATGTGCGTCAGCTGCTCAAGGATACCCTCATCCATGCAGACCCAGCATGTGCACTCGAAAAATTGGCGGTACACCTCAACTTTCCAGTGTTGGGCCACCAGACTAGTGGCACAAGTGGCATATGCAGGACAATACAAGTCAGGGTTCTGAGGCCGTTCCCTCCCAGTGCCAAATATTGAATTTCAAGGGTTGTGAGCCACCAATGTCAGTGCAGCCCAGACTCAATCAACATACCGTTTATAATCGCGCTACGGCAATATACTATAATAGCAACAAATTGGGTGGCATAGGTAGACGTGGCCGCTCAGCTTTTTTTTCTGTTAATTTATTTCTGTACTCTTTTTGAACACAAACAATCCGTCCATCCATTTTCTGTTACTTTGCTGGAGCTTGGTTTTTGTAGCCGTTTATGCCACATCAGCTTTCAATTTTTTGGCTCTAGCTCTGTCCGTCAAGGGGGTGTTTGCAGCCACCGTTTTCTGTAAAAGTGTTTTTTTTTCTGTTGCCTTTCCTTGCATTCCGTTGCCATCCGTTAGGAACTTGGAGATTCCGGTAGTGTTCTGTTGGTCAGCGGCGGTTTTTGTCGGAGGCAATTTTTCCCGAGCAGATTTTTTTCTGTGTCCAGCAACCTTTGCCTCTATATACGGGCCACAACAATGATATAACGAGGTGCAATATTAATGCATGTATAAACAACGCATGTCTACCTATTTGCAGCCCATGCCATCATAAATGCTGCCTCGGCCGGTACTCCTTGCCAGACCGGGGACGCAACCCGTTGTTCTTTCCCGGCCATCCCTTGCCAACGCTAGACTACATTTATTAACACAACCTACTATAAACGAGGTGTCTGGCCGTCCGGTCCGGGAACGAGACCCGCTTTGCGACGGTTATCCATCACCTTTGCCAAAGCACATTGTATTTTGTACTTAGTACAGGCGTCCATACTTGCTCCGTGAACTTTGATGGAATTCTGTCGAATTCTGTGGTTCGGTCAGCAATTCTATTATAGGAGCCTGTCATCCGTCGGTTGCGGCACAGATTCTATAACCCATGGTTCCATTCTAGAAGGCTGTGTGGATTTTGTTAGCCGTATATGCTGACGTCAGCATAGCCCCGCCCATTTCTGTAAAACACTTTTTTTCTCTGTGGCCCACTCACAAATTCTGTTGATTGTACAGAATTTTTACGGAGCCAACCAAATTTTGTTGTGGATGGACAGAGGGGGCCACGTCTAGGCATAGGCGATGTGCATGGCCATATTGGCACCTGCTCGCACAGTTGCATAATGACCACCATTTCATAGGGTGGGTCACTTATGACTCAATTGGCGAGGGACTCACTTGTGACACATGTTTTGACTGTGTGGGATGGCCCAAATATGCCACCACCGACTAAAAAAAAAAAAGAAAAGAAAAACAGATCAAGTATTTGTATCTTTGGCATTATAGCAAGCTGGTAATGAAAATTGAGAAGATTTTTTGCCTTATGGGGAGCTTGGTGGCAATTGAGCGAAACCCTATATAGCAACAATATTCAATGAAAGCTGCCTCACCAATATTGACCACGGCTCTCAATTTCTGGTGGGGCCGTGCATCCTGCACAAGGATATTGCCCAGTTTGGGGCATGTGTCTATCCTCAAAGCCACTCGCTCTCGGCTGAGAGGTTTCTGGTCTGAAAAAGTTTGAAAGGGGCCATGCACAACCGAAAGCTTGGGCCCACACCTGACGGCTCTTTCCCGGGTGGATTACTCCAGGCTAAGGCTGCATGTGTTCGTTCGTTCATCAATCACCCACAGCTGAAACAATGTTGTGGAGAAAACATACTTGTTGGCTGTGTAGCTAGCCATTTCGTCACATCACTTTGGTCCAGATTCGATCCCATATACTGATGTCTCTTTCCAGCCATGGGTAGAATCTGATTTAACGGCCATAGAATGTGTTTTGGGCCGTGTTGGTCAGGCGCTTAGGCCCCAAGAAACATGTTGGGAAGTGTCTTGCCTCAGCATGGGGTTGTGTTGATGTACTATACAGCCGGCGCACCCTTTGTTGGTCCTAGATGCTGAATTTATCCTGATGCTCTGAAGCGTCACTGAAATAAGCACAGATATCTGCGTGCTGGTCATAATATGGCGATGGCAAAAGGCCGCTGAACAAGTGGCAAGGCTGGAATTTGCATGACAAAGAAAGACAAGGGCAAGCTTGGAGAAGGCACGGGTAGTGTTCTGAACTCTTGGAAAAGGAGTTCAACAGCTTGTCTCGTTGTGTTGTCCCCAAAAAAGGGATTTGTTGTATTGGGCTGTGTGAAACTGGCCAGAAAGAGCACGGTTTCAATACTACCCAAAACAGCCTTAGGGAACATGCCGCGATGTCTCTTTCCCAGGTATGGCACTGAGCTGAGTTTTCTTTCCAGCTCGTGCGTCCTTTTGGTGTATCTGGCCTGATGTAGATTGTGCTTGCCATTGAAAAAGTGGCTGAGATTTGCTTGCCGCTGCGCAAGTGGTGCTATCGTTAAAGTAGGGCAGCATTGGTTGGTGTTTACCACTGCAAAAGTGGATGTATACGGCTGTCACTAAAAAAGCGGTGCTGCCCTTGAAATTGGGCAGAAATGGTTTGTGTTTACCACTGAAAAAATGGTGCTGCTCTTGGAAAAAGGAGCTGCAAGGTTGTGAGTGCTTGCAAAATTAGTTTCTGAAGAGGAAACTGAAGTTCATGATATGCTTGAGAGGAAACATGCTGAAAAAGCATGTTTGACACTTGACTACAATGGGTGCATGACTGATCCTTGAAAAAGGGATGCGTACACCCAACAGCTTATAAAACAGGAGCTGGGGGATTGTGAGGTGTTGTAGGATCAGTTTCTAGAGAAGAAACTGTATTCTCTGAGCTGATTTCGGGGTTGGTTTAAAGCAAAACATGCTGCATAAATATGTATTGCATATTATTGAAAATAGTGCATGCTTGGTCCCTGAAAAAAGGATTTGCGCACCACCAAACAGCACCTAAAAAAAGAGCTGTTTCACCTCGTCAAGTGGTGTACTTTGTCACAACACTAAAAGAGTGTTGTAGTTTAGAATGATTGTATGTTATTTTGGCAAGTAGTATATAGTGTTTTTGGTGGCATTGGCCGGTAGTTCTGGCCATGGCTCTCCGTCCCTCCGCCACCGCGTGGGCGGTGGTATGGCAGAGGCCCTTCAAGCAGTGGGGGCCCAATAAGTGGTTCCCACTCTTGGGGGCCTATCAGTGCTCTGCCCTATGCAGGGTAGAGAGTATAGTACCGGACACCCAGGGGGTTCGGCCGTATCAAGAGATTGTGGTACGGTTCTTGGCCCACTAGGTGGCCTGGAGAATTGTATCGCGGACCAGAAGGAAGAGTGGCTAGACGCCAATCGCACCGGCACGAGGTGCAGCCCCCCGGGTGAGCGGGGCGCTCTCTCCAGCGCCTGAGGGATGTGTGTAGGCCCGGCAGAGGGCGTGGCAGTTGACAAAGAGAGCTGCGCACGAGGCGCGAGCGGTGGTGAGTGCCTCGTTGCGCCATCCACGTGGCAGGAGCGGCAGAGGCGTAGCAGAGCTGGAGGCTACCGCGGAAGCTATGCGGCAGGCATTGCATAGCCTGGAGGCAGCGCTTGCAAGGTGTGGTGGTGGGGTGGTTGGGCCACCGGTGGACAACGCCATCCTGCACGCCATGGTGCCACTGAAGGGGCAGGCCAAGGCAGGGCGTTCTAGGTCGTCGGCACGGGATGGCGCTGGGATCGGCGAGGATGGCGCCATGATGGGCAGCGATTCGGACGTACGGAGCATGGCGGAACGCGGTGTGCTAGCTTCGAGGGGTGGGGACGAGTTGATGGTTGACGTGCGCGACGGTGCAATGGGCCATGACGAGTTTTGGCACGATGGTGAGGAGGTCAGCGGGGTCGGAGAGGCCGCCAAGACCGGCGCACTCGCTGCAAGATGGTCGGAGGCGAAGGGGCCTTCCGTGAAGGAGGAGCCTGGTGAGTTTTGAGCCAGCGCGGTGGCGGACGAGAGAGTGGCGCTGTGGTGGAGGTGGCGGGAGAGCACACAAAGACCTTGGGCGTGAAGAGCGAGGGGCGCCGGGATTGTCACATGGGTACGGCGACTGGGATGACGGTTAGTGGAATGTACTAGAAAGTATTTTGGTGTACAGGTTCTGTGGCGAGACGGGAGAGTAGGTAAACCCCATGTAGGGATCTTGATGTAACTTTGACGGTGGTAATGAATTGAACAATCAAGGATGATAAGTTGGGGGTCATGGTGGTGGTGCTGTGACTCTCGACTGAATGGACGTGACCAAACGGACGGATCGAAGTGTAAGATTTGCAAATTGTGAGTGAGTGCTGCTAGTGTGTGGCGACCACGACCTGCCGTGGGGGTGTACGAGATGCAAGAGCGCTGTGCCACGAGCAGGAGTGTGTAAACAGCGCCGGGAGTGGTGCCTCACGTCCCACGGGATGTGGGGGTCAGTGCGTGACGGCCCCTTTGGGTGGGAAGTGACAACGGCAACGCTTGTGCATGTGTGTGCAATGTGTGAGCGCTGGCAACTGCTGCCCACTCACCCACCTGTGTTTCCTTGGAGTTTGTGGCTGCTTGTGGACTAATCTGGCTGGAGATCGTTAGCCGTCTGTTTGTGACTCTGCGAACTCTTGACAAATATTTTGTTATTAATGTTGTCCCTGTTGGGAGTGACCTGTTAGTGAGGGAACTAGTCGAAACTCCATCTCAATATAGGCAGCTGGCTGTCTTGAGCCTCTGTATGTCCTTGAGAGTCTTTGCATGAAGTGAGAGGGGATTGAAAACCTCTAATACTTGAATTTTGTTACTATCATTGGCTGAAGTGTGTAGCCTGAGTGAATTGTATTTGGTACCTGTCTAGTAGCGTTTCTACTGTCCTAGTAGTGAAAACAGTACAAACAATAGTACTTAGTCATAGGACGCTTTTGTTCATCTCTGCCAGCTGACTCGGCCATTAAACAAAATGGCCAGGCAGCGCTATCACACCTTCATCACGATCACGGCACAGCATACTGCCAAATACTTCCCAATTACTCAATCGCGCCCGTTTCAGATCGCAATTGGCTCAGTCATGCCAAACTTTACATGCCGAAAAGCAAGAATCCCGCAACGTTGACAATGTTCCTGTTGCACTCACAACCCCAGTGTGTAATGTTGATGACGCCGCCCTAGTCTCTAATGTGTCGCTCAGAGCGCACCAAATGACGTGTCGTCCTGTCGGTCACCATCGCGCGGTGCGCCCAGCCTGTGCGAGTCCTCAGCGAACATTCTTGGAACGGGCATTGTTAATTTAAAAGCCATCCGTCATCCCTGTGATGGTACAAGGATAGTGTCTTAACATTGCGGCTGGTCTCAACATTGCGGAAAGGCAGCCAAGTCCTGCATCTACCCAAGAATACTGAAAGGGGCTGCACTGCCTTCCCAGGTCCTCTGGGGGGCAAGTCTGCCCGAACGCAGAAGTTGCAAGGAAATCAGCCCAGTTTTGTATAAAGGTTCTGCGAGTTTCTAAATTGATGGAGGTGCTCCTACTGTAGTGCTGTCGTAACAGCTGCTGTAGTCTAGAGAAGCGATCTCCTTTTCGAAGAATTCAATCGGTGAAGAGGCAGGACTGCGCTATGATCTGGGACGCAGTAACTGATGAATGGTCACATGCTGAGTATCTGCCGTCGTGCGGGGTCGACGGACCACCCATCTTCTCAGATCTCGCAGCCAGCATTGCCGGTGGCACAGTTTGATATGGCTGATAATGGGCTAAGACGAGGCGCACGCTGCTTCCAGTTGTATGTTGCGTTGTTCTAGTTCAGTGCAGATATGCACTTCCAGTTTCGACGAACCGAACTCGGTGTCTGCCTCGATGGCCGCCGTAACCGCGGCCTCGTTGCCGACTGCCACTTGAACACCTCCACGATTCCACAACCGACAACGGATCTCTGCAAAGTGCGGGGAAACAGGACGACCTCAGAGGCCCCACAGGAGCCCCTTCGACAACCACATGCCAAGGTAGCGGTGTGGCGCTGCGCTCGGATCAAAACACGACATCTAAACGCAGCTCCTGTAAGGGAAGCCAGCATAAAATGGCAGTCTACAGGTCCACATGTGCGGCTCTCCATCCCTCCACACCATCTCAAGAATTCGCCTTCCCCCTGGCCCCACAGAGTTCCTCTCAAGTGCATTTGAAGAATCCGCATCAAAGCCATGCGAGCGCAAAACTGAGGTCCACTACACCCTGTCATCGACTCAATGCCGACTGCAGCATCGAACTGAAACCCTCTGTGGCACTACCACTGTATATGGCCTCTTGCAGGAATTTCAACTTGCCGTCGAGGCCACCCTCCACACGAGTCCACACTGACAAGGGGATGGTGACAACACGCCAGCCCCTGCGCTGGAAGGTGCGCATCTTCGAGGCCTTGACGCCAACGGACTCGTGTTGCGCAAAGCCTGCCGATGGCATGGCTGTCTCGGTACCGAAGAGCTGCAGCATGCTCTGGGAGGCCTCATGCAGGCTGCACCCCATGTCGATGGGCCTGTCATCTGTAGAACCACAATCGTTCAATCTCTCGTCCATGACCATTTGGCAGCTGCAGTGTATGCAATTGGCACAACTTTTTGCTGTGGAACCTCACGGCTACTGCTGCTTATGCTGGCATTAGTTGTCATGCATGTCGCTGTTCATACTTGCTAACAGTTGCAAACATTGCAGCTGGCTCTGACTCCCATCAACAAAATTCCCAGAATAGCTCGATCCAATCCAAATCCAAATTCATACACCTGTAGGGTAGCAGCAGCGTTTCTGGCTTGGCGTTGAGTTTCTCCGGGCCATTGTCACAATGTGCACACCAGAGATGTGATTCCTTTGGAACGTGCACTCGATGCAAGCTGCTGCACCCATCGTCTACTGCCAAGGTTGAATTCGATGATGATATTGCTAATTGGTTAACCAAGGAATTCACCACACAGATATAATTTCTTCATTGCTTTTGTAACAGCAATCGGATTCAAGGGCTGAGCAATGTTGGCAAACAGCCTCCAAGTATCTGCACTAATGAAAGTGCATGACATTTGTGAGCTGCAATTGATGTTAAGCTGCCAAAGTACACTATCAGGATGTCTACGGCACACTGACCAAAGATGCCAACAAAATGGAAACGAGAATGCACTTCAGTGCATAATCTAAAATCAGGGTGCAAAAGGTGACAGGTGTATGGCAGGTGACAGCAAAAGGATTCGTTTGGGTAGAAAAGATGGGCACAGTGGTCCCCAGCGTTTATTCTGCTCTATTGATTGCTGTTTTGTCTTGGATAGGCAGTGTTTGGATGGCTGAGAGCCTGTCAACACTGCCCAAGTATCTCAATTGCTAATATGGGGTCCAATATAATCATTGTTGTGGTCTACAGGCATTGTGACCAACAGCAAAACCTAATGTGTGTTAGATGTTTCACTTCGCTTTTGCGCCAAGTATTTGCAATCCTCTGTCATCTCACACATTGCGTCCACACTCATGTTCTGTGCATTTTCACAACTTCCATCACTTGAATGATACTGCGATTAGGTAAGAACCTAATTCAGCGCTAAGAAATGGACCGAACTCTGGCATAGGTTTGCCAGTTTTCTGTTTGAGAAAAGAAAAGCATTTGACACAGTCCGTTGATGTAGTACATCAGCCATATTGGAGGGGACTTGCACTGTAAATACACAGAAACAGAAAATCAAAGCCTTGGCACTGACACTTGGCCAATGTCCCCTGCTACCTTCAAGAAAGATCACCACCCTCTTCTGCGGCAACAGGATGTCACAATCTGGGGGCTGCACGACTGCAGTGCCCAGCCTCCGACTCAATAGGAAGACCACCTCATTGAGTGCTTGCTGCCAGCTGTTGAGCACCTCGCTGCCCCTCCACTGGTAGAAGAGCTCCCTCTTTATCTGAGACAGCTTCCTCGTGTCGCGCAGCGTCTCACGCGCCTGTTGCAGGTCCTGTTCAGACACGCCCTGGAAGTACGACCCATACACACCCGATGCGCCTTGCTCTTTAAAGCAATGCAGCTTCTGCATCATGTGCAGCATGCACATGTACGGACCCTCAAGGTACGGGTGGAATGGCACATATTCCTGGTACGATGCCAGACACCGCTGTGTGACCTTCCTGTTGAGAGGTGCAAGAACTTTTTCGATCTCCTGCTTGCTGGCACGCGGGTCCAGCCCAAGGGGTGGCTCACCACCTGCCCCTGCCTTCAGGCTGGCATAGACGGCAGCAGCCTGGACCAGGTGCAGCACTGTCGCTTCATCAAAGTCCGCTACCTGAAAGCTTCCCAGGCGCTTCATTAACAGGTTCCATTCCGCCTCGCCGATGCGATTCAGCATGGACAGCGACCAGAGGGTGCTGGCAGCATCCTCCGGGCGGAGTTCCTCTGCCTTGGCATGGACCTCAGCCTTTACGATTGCCAGGAACTCGTCAGAAGGGCAGAAGCCCAGCCTGGCACAGCCCCACAGAAGGACGGCAATCTCCCAGGGCTCCAACCCATGGAGTGCCTGGACAGTCACCGCAGCCCCAGATCCCAGTATCCCAACTTCTGGAGCATAGCCACAGGACAGAGACAACAAGGGCAGGATGAACATTCCCACCACGGCGGCTCTTCCGGTGTGGTCTTCATGGATTGCAGCAAGAAAGTGCTCCTCTTCACGCCGGATCTCAGGACTAGTTCCAACGGATGGCCAGGACATGGCTTCAGACTGGGCTGCAGTGAAGGCACTGCCTGCAGCCAACAGCAGGGCTGACAGGGATGCAAGCATGATTGGTGGGAGGGAGCCAGCATCATCACGATGGAGGGCAGCTTGAAGCCAGAATGTCTGGAGACTGGGGATGGTAGAGTGTGGATGATAACGGCTTGCTGTCTGGATGGGAGCTAATGCTCGCAGCTGGAATGGGGTCCAGAAACATGTCTGCTGTTGGAGACCTATTGCAAATCCAATGGATGTCAGCTGCACTCTACGCCTAGCAACAACTGGCAAACTAAAGGTGTTGCAGTGTCCATTCACGTTGAAAAGATTCATCCTGCACTAAGCAGCAGTACCCAGTAGACTCTTCTTTAGAACAGATGGCCAACAGGGTGCAAGTTCCAAAAGTTGCAAAAGTGTTATTTCTGGATTCCCCGTTGATTGTTGCTCCTGGTGTCATTGAATCTAACGCTCAATGCTCACTGATTAGCACATGTCTTGATGAGGGGCAACACCTTGGGGGGGGATATTTTGGAGTTTATTGGGATAAACCCAGAACTGGATGGGAAGCCAGGATTTGCATTTACCAAGTTTGGAAATTCTGCTGTCGTAGTCAAACAATGCAATGACCTTGGTTCACTGCGATTGCCGCCTTCTCATCTCAAGAAGAATTGTGGTTATCTAATTCAGCGATCGAAGCATATCAACATGGAGTAGGAGTCTGTTCACGTCAGTTCTATTCAAGTGTCAGAGGGCTGTGTGTTCCAAGATCTAGCTCAGCAACTACTTTGATACCCGCATTTCCATCCCAAGTCTCTGATAAATGGAAGCAGGAAATAGAAGCAAAATGCCATGAGGATAATCCTGGACAAGCCATCATCACTCCCCAGGTCTATTTCACGTCGTTTGTCCAGCTCTATTGGATGGAATCATAGATTGCAAGTTCCGTTCTTTCCTTGGGAGAGCTCAATATGTATGTCGTTGCTACTGCCATGTCAAATGTCACATTTAAGCGGATGCTATCAAGCATGGACAAGTTCCATTTCGGCCCTGGGAGATGTGAATATGCATGTCGTTCCCCTGTGCATTGGATCGATCATCAAGGCCGTGACCACATCGCTGGAGGTTGTTGTTGCCCTTTGCTAGCGGTGGGTGGTGATTGGTTTTCCGGGAGCGCATCCACACAGGGCCATTTGCTTGCACCGGACGTTTCAAAGCTGCAAACGTCACCAGTGATCGTTGATGGCCCTTTCCCACACACGCCGGGCCCACTAGCCACGCTGCACTTGAGGTGCGAGTGGCTCCCCTAGTAGCCGCAAAGGGCGCAAATGAGGGAGCCCCCAGATTGCTCTGGATGCGCACAGCCAAGGGCGAAAATCGACAAATTTCGATCGACGCCGCACCGCCGAACGGCGTCCCCATCGGCTCGCGCCTTCACCTTCCCCCAGCGCCAGCCTCGCCAGCCTCACGAGCCGCAGGCCGCCCACGCGCGCCATGGCCCTCCCGCCCCCCGCCTTGGCAAACGATCACTCCCAATTTCAAGGGGGCCGCCCGAGACGGCGGACGCAACTGCACTGCCACTGCACTGTGTGCACCCTGCACCAGCCCAACTTCTGAGCGAGGAGGGGATGCACGGAGGTCACTTATCGCCCAATCCCACCAGTAGTTTGGTGTTTAATAGTGCGTTCCGTAGTGCTGTACTAGTAGTGCTGTTTTTGCTTTTAGGGGGGTTTAAGGGGTGCCCCAAGTGCTTGAATAAGACCGGCTGAGCACTTGGTTGTTTCGCGTGTCTCTGGCATCGAGTGCTTTTGGCAAGACCGGGCGAGTACTTCGCTGCCTTCGCAAACAGGGCAGCCGAACTTCCGCGTTCCGCGTTGGCGGCGCCGGCGGCCGCGATCGACGGTGCGTGACCATGGCGAGCGTGATGCGCGCCGCCGCCGAGGCTGCCGCGGACGTGGGCCCCGGCCCGCCCAGGCGCGGCCCGCCGGGCAGGCCGCTGCCGCACGCCGGCTCCGGCCAGCTGGGCCAGGATCGCCACCCGGCGCAGGCGAATGCGCAGGAGCTGGACAGGGAGAAGGTGGGTGCTTCCGCTGCTGCCGTGGCGTGGCAAGCGTGCCCGACGCTGGAGGCCCGTGCTCCACCGGTTGAGTGCAGCTGCGGGCGCTGAGGAGTCTGGCTCTGCGCAGAGGGGGAAAACGGCCTGGCTGACGCTGGAATGGGTGTTTGTGATCCAGACGTGCCCGCTCCTTCTGAGGGTGTTTCCGAAGGTACGGGCGCCGGAAGATTGGGGGCGGCCTGTGGTTGTCGATTGCTGTTGTTTTGTGCTTTGACCCGAACGGAAGGTTGGCTCCGACAGCAGCCTCAGGCAAGCCTCTGTCCTCAGCTCTTAGCGTTAGTATGTCTTACCTTGAATGTTGCAAATCACCATCCTCATCTTTGTCAGCGTGAGGTAAGCAACAGTGTTCAGTCTGCGGAGAGACGTCGCTGGCAATGTGCTAGCTGATCCATAGTAATTTCTGATCCAGAAAACTACAGATGACGTTTGTTCCATTGAAAAGGCTGCAAACTAACTGTAAGCAAATTCCCTGCCACAGTATGCCAGCCCATATGAGTTCATCCAGGAATCATAGATGCCATGAATGTACTTACATGTTCACCCTTGCATAACAAGCCATGCCTGAGTATTACAAGCACACATGAGTACCAGCCATACCAGTGCTTCTTGGTGCACCTGCTCACAGCCAACAGGGCAGCAATGCAACAAACTTTGTTGCATGGCAGCCCAATGGAATAAATGTGAGGTTGTGTGGTGGTCATCTGCAACAATGTGCAGAGGGCAAGATGTGGTGAACCCTTAGCAGAGAATGCAGTTCATAGCTGCAGGTGCTCACAACATTGCCTTTGAAAATGTAAGCTTTCCAAGTCACCAGCGTGGGTGATGTCACTGGAAGTTTGGACACTAGCGCTCAGGTTCCAAAACCTGATTCTAACCTGAAGAGATACATGAAAAGTGTGGAGCAGAGATGGCCTGCAGCAGGACTGAATCGAAAAGCTGTTCAATTCCTCTAGCAAGGGACACTTGCCTGATGGTCATCTAGATATGGCAAGAGTCAAGTTTTGGTTCAGTTGCTTGCATTACTCAGATTCACAAGGCACACTCGTCCAAAACGAAGGAAACACACGGCACAAGAAGACACCCCTTCCTGAGTATGACTGGTTATTCAGTAGACATGGTCATTGAAATGGGCTAATTTTTTACTCTGCTTGGGCCCCTTGTGCTGTCAAGACTGGAGGCCACCACAGACTGGAAGACTTTGCAAAGAGGGGCCAGGAGCCCAAGGGGGAGGTTCAGATCTACACGTGGCCGGATGCCAACCTGAGGGAACTGACAGACCTCATAAAGGAGGTGCAAGTGGAGGCTAGGAAGCCCAACACCAAGCTGTCTTTCGCATTCGTCTACCCAGACAGGAAGGGGCGGAATGTCATGCGGCAGGTGTGCAGCGAACATGTTTGAATTCAGTTAGCAAGACTTGTCAGACTGTTGCACGTTTACTTTTTGAGCACAAGATGAGTTTCTCAACAAACAAGGTGTTCATGGGTGCCCAATCTATCAAACAGGAGAAGTTCTACTCATTTGCTTCATTTTCCATATGATAACATATTCAGCTACATTCTCGTCATTTCCGCAGATTTTCGTCAACAGTTGGCTTAACATCGCCTCACACTTTCCTGCAAGGCGGCCACAACGCGAGCATTAGGATAGGTGCAGCACTTGGGCTCGTATATAAGGTGCAACATTGGGGAACAAGACAACGTCCCTTCCCTTCCTGCCTTTCCTGTCTGTTTGAATGTTGGCTCTCCTGGGATGCGGCACGATTCTCGCTCAACATGCTACTTTGGCTTGGTGTGTTTTTCCTCGTCGATATCACTTTTTGTGTGTTGTGGCGCCTTCTGCTGAAGGTGCAACAGCAGTGTTCACACCAGCCGATTGGTAGGCGACATCTTCAAAAGCTCCTTTGCACATTGCAGAAGAGTGACGTTCGTTGCGTAAAATACTTTGGGCATCACTTGGTGGAAGCTTTTTCAAAAGAAAGAAAAGTGGCTTTCATAAAGGGGTAGAAGTGCTAAGGGTTGTGAATGTAGCAAATGCGGGCTATGTGCCAAGTTGCTGCAGTGCGGCCCATGAAAGTGACGATGTTATTACCGCAGCAATATTATTATGTCTACTCACTCTGTTCACTACAATAGCACTGTTTTGTGTTGTTTGCATTCCCGCTTTTGTACTGCAGGGTTATGTCCACTGTTAATGCACCCCGCTCTTTGATCAATCTACTCGTCAGGAAGCAACGAAAATTGAGCGTTGCCCACAGTGTAATGGCTCCAGATGTCCGCTGGATGGTTGCTGATCTTTTCTGGGTCCAATTGTTTACAGCCTGTTTGCTTGGGCCTTTGCAGCCCGTCCTTTTTCCTTGTGTATCGGCCTTGAACCTTTAACTGAAACCAGAACTCCGAAACAAGCCCTGAACCAAAACAGGGTTACAAACAGCCCCAAGGCGATCATTGAACAACAAAACAGGATATTCAAGAAGCAGGCTGCGAGCGCTGCAAATGCGGTATGGATACGCATGAGCAACAGGCTGAAATTGCACCAGAAAGAGGCTGCCAGTACATGCGTCTCGTACTTCCATCGCAGCTCCCAAAAGTGAAAAGGCGCTTCCGTTGCATCTGAAAGGCGACGGGCTTGGGCCCGTGCTGGACAGACCGCATGCAATGTTATTCTGGAGCTGGCGGCTGATTTTGCCGCTGCTGCAACTGTGGCATTTTAGGTCGGGGTCACGCACTCCAGCCGCGCGGGCGAAGACGACAACAAGACCCTCAAGGCCCTCAACTTCCAGACGGGAGACTTTCTGGACATCGCGATCTTGTAGTGGGGCGAGTCGACTTTGGGCCCCACTGACCCCGCAGTGCTGGGCGAATCTCTTCCTGGCTTTGTCGATAAAATCTCCTCTGCTTTGGAGGGATGTCCGTTACTAACTATTGTCGTGACAAACCAGCATCCCCTCACCAAATGGAAATATGACGGTCGGCAGTATGCGGGCCTGAAAGATGCGCCAGCTGCGCAGTTGCCTATGTCGGTGCCATGCTGTCGATTCGGTGACGCCCGTTGCCGGACACGTGTGTCCGCTGAGTTTAACTCCCTGCTGCTGGTGCGCATCGATTGCAATGGACGCTTGCCTTCAAGAATCGCCCAGCCGGTGTATTGGAGATTTCTCTGCTGGCTGCATGTTGCGAGGCTCGTGCCTATGGAGTCCAGGGCCAAACAGGGGCGTGTGACAGCGTGTTGAGGGGAGAGCCGTGAAAGCCAGTTTGACAAGGCCACCTTCGGACGATGCCGTTGTAGTGCTTGCCCGTGGTTCTGTCGAGAAGCATGTGCAGCGCAAAAACGTTGGGAGGTTTCATCAGGGCTTGGATGGCGTGCCTGAGGGAATCGGGAGGGGGCGTAGCAGAGCCAGCTCGACGGCGCTCGCCAATGTCGTTGGTTGTCACTGGGGTTGGATGGAAGAGGGTCGTCATTGTAATGTCGATGGAACTGCAGCTTACTTGCAGGGTTGCGCGGGAGTGCTGCAGTGCTAACCGGGAACGTGTGGCACTCAACTACATCAGCAGTGGGGCTTTTTTTTTCTCTTGGTTGGTGGGGGGTCCGTAGTGCACACCTGATGGCCGACGGCACGGTAGAGCACCAAAGACAACAGCACTGGAGGACAGGGAGCGATCGGCTGAAGGCCAATCGTCCCACACTTGCCGTGTGGCAGATCAATTCAATGCTACAGCAGTCTGTCACACAGTTGTCACACTCTGGATCCAAAAACGGCATCCCTGCTTCACATGCCCAAGCAAGAAAAGAGAGAAGCTCTAGACAAAGTGCAACGCCTTTCCTATATGTACAACATGCTCAGCCGCTTCTCGTCAGCTCCGCCATCCTCGATGCCCATCTCCTCCCTCGCTCTCTGCCTCCTGATCCGCGCCAAATCCCGGGTCTTGCAGCAGTTCTTGTATTTGCGGCGGCTGCCACAAGGGCAAGGTTTGTTGTTCGAGGGCTTGGAATTCCAATTGCCTTTGGCCGACCTCCCGCTGGGGCCCCCATTCGCTGCCTTGGGGGACTGCTTCTCTCCGCCTGACGCCACAACAAACACGATGAATCCAGCAGCCAAGGCCAAGTGGCTGCAGCAAGTCCTGCGGCTGGCGACACGGACTGCCACACGGACAGGGACACACGGAGCCAATCGCACTGCAATTTTGCGTAACTTCACAGATCGCATCGCATCTTATCAATCGTACCAGCTGTACCAACTGGAACAGCACAACACTGGGTTGCTGAAGTTTGGGATTCTGCGCTCATTTCATCCCATCATTCTCTGGTCACTACATTGCCTTGGGCGCTCTTGCGAGATGGCACAAATGTCCTCTGTTGGACGGCGTCTCGGTTCTTTTCAGCATGCTTTGGAATAGAAAACGCATCGACAACCCGCAGGGGAGCTGCTTGTGGTACAGTCAAAGCCGCAGTGCACAGGCTGACTTGACATGGTATAAGGCATCTGGTTACCTTTTCCATCCCCTTCCACGCCGCCTTCTTTCCTCTCCTCTCGCTTTGCGGTCTCAGTATTCTGTGCCTTCTCAGTAAGTTCTGTATTTTCTACATCTGCATCTTCTGCACCCTCTGCATTTTCTGCATCCTCCACACGCACCCCGTCCTCAGATTCGTCTACAAACAACGACCCCAGCGG
This sequence comes from Ostreobium quekettii, assembly GCA_905146915.1. Lineage (NCBI taxonomy): Eukaryota > Viridiplantae > Chlorophyta > Ulvophyceae > Bryopsidales > Ostreobiaceae > Ostreobium > Ostreobium quekettii. Next base: position 28,010 of record CAJHUC010001116.1, read on the forward strand.
TAGTTCATCGTTGAACACATGCGCTTCAAGTGCTGCTGCGTCTAACGTGGACTCTTCTTGCAGCAGGTTGCCATTGCCACCACTTCCACCATCGACGCCGCCAGCATCCGCTTTTTGGGACATGCATTTCCCATTGCTCCCGGACGGCTGCTCATCTTTGTCGATTTGGCTGTTCATCCAGCTGATGATTCGCTCCACCGCGCGGTCCACATCGCCACCGCAAGCCTGCAACCAGACACAAGTATTCTGCTGATGTACATGAAGATAAAAATTATGCAACAGCGTTCACAGGTGAATCCCATGCTGGTGGGAGCGTTTAAGCTGATTGCGCACATGAATGTCTCAATGATGACAGAATAACTCCGTCCATCGCATCGTCTACGGTTAGACACACTGAAACCCATTCGCCAAAGCAGTGCAACTAGTACATACTGCATGTTTGGAAGCAGAAGAATGAATGAAGATAATATCTGAACACACAAAGCGAAGCAAGGATATTCCTTCGAAAGAAAGATCACTGACTGACAACGGCACGCAGAGACCGTCTGTCTAACGCAAAAATAGGTTTGCTAAAGGTAACAATCTCCTGAGGCCAATTACGTAAGCACTCTCCCTCGAACACTATTAGCATCCGCAATTCGTCACTCACCAACGACCAACAATGAGTGTGATATGACCACTTGTACATACTACCAAGGAAACGTGCAGCATGCCAACTGCTTTCTCGAATATCCCTGAATCAGCATGAGTGCCCCACCATGTGTCCTTTCATCAATAGATGTGTTTCTCTGCACGTCACAGATTATGTGATAAGAGAATTGGGCTATTGGGCATCAACCAGCCGCTCGTGACCTCCCCAGCGGCACACAGTAAAGAACCTGCAGACTGCTCCAAGACAAAGAATAATAGAAATTTAACGAGAAACCGATGGCTGCTGTGTTGGCATCGCAGTAGCTCTATCATTCACTGACAGCTGTACATCACCACAGCCGTATCCAGCTTTGTTGTACTGTCATCTGCAGGAACATTAAATCGCAGCCCAATTTGCACTGAACTGCCACACCTCTAAATGCAGCCGCACAGCACCACTGTCCTTGCACCCTGTGTTCTCCGCCACGATCTTCTCCTCGAGTGGGCCCCACTCACTGCCAGGTGTATTTTCCTGCCCAGGTTTGGCACCATCCGCCTGAAGCTCCACAGCCACTGGGCGTCCCCTGCCAAAGTCGTTGGCCAGCCTGACGCTGTTGTAGTGGTCATTGTCATGGTAGGACAGGTGCACCGTGCGGACGGAAGTGGCGTTCTTGTTGCACAACGATGGTGCATTGTGCTGGAAGATGTTAATGTCCACCTGTCAACATACTGAAAGGAATTTCAACAAATGCTCTTTGGCAGTTTGCCTGCCAAATTCAACCAAAAGGAACATTTTACACTCCCAGTGGAGTTCTGAGACCTAAGCCCAGACTACTTAAAGCGAGCCAATAGCTTCAGGAAATATCTGAGCTTGCAGTCACATGACAAAGGCAACACTGCAGTCATCTGCCACTAACAATGGAATAGTCTTTCAAACCACCTTGTTGCAACTAGTGCATCGCATTCCAAGTACATTTCACTCTTCTGCCATGAAATGCAAATGCGATCACAAGAGATTTCCAACATCGGTGGTGAGGCGCCGCCCCTGAGCACTTTTGGATTTTAGTTCATATGCGATCAGGATGAATAAATGAACTACAACCTAGTATTTGATAGTTGGCAGAGTCCAGCACTATTGGATAGTGTGCCTACCGTGTGACGTAGGTCTCGGTTTCGAGATTGAGACCATGGAAGTGCCACCCAGAACACAACTATGACAATGCAAAAAAGCTTGTCAACACTGAAGGTTGTAACCAGAGCACAACAACACTATGCAATGCCCTACATGGCAGCTTGGTGAAAGGGCATGCTTTGTTATGTCGCGACTAGCCTGACATCAATGGAATTGAACATTGCGGAGAGCAAGAGAGGCTGTGAATAGAAATCACCACCTTGTACAGCAGCGAAGCTGCCTGCACCTCCAAGTGCCCAGCCCAGGTGCTCCCCTCTCGCATTCTTGAGCAATAGTCCTCAAAGTCCTCATCATCTTCTATGAAAGGTTCGAACTCTGGACGGTGATCTTCAATGTACTGCACCACAGCAGCTCGTATTGATCGATGGTCAGATATGTCGCCCTGGATGCACGGCACAGAACAAAACTCAGGACACCGGAATCACCCCATGCCTGAGCAGGCACTGCCCTGCTCTGTCCCTGCGATTGTGACCACAGCAAATGCCATACTGAGAAGGAAGTGAAAACAATATTAAACGATCCATTGTGGTCCTTCAGAGTGGACAGGAATTCCACACCACACCTGCAACAGGCGAAACTTCCACCCTGTTGATCCTGATAACTACGGAAGCAGTGGTGATGGGAAATGCACGAAGGATCGTTAACTTAAAGACATTACAAAGAGCAACAAACTAGTCATTCCATGTGGATCCCCTGATCACAGGATCGGATCTGATCATGATCGGACAGCTTCCTATACCTAACAGCCTGCGCTGACCTTGCAATGGCAAACAGCGGAATGTACGAGACTTTCAATGCGTCCAGTTGGGCAATGCAAGCAATACCAAGCAAGAGAGTCACCACTGGCTGGAGAGGTCCTAGCTTCTACCTCACTCAGATGGCAAGGACTGCACTTCAGAGAAAGGATTGGGCAAATACTTCATCCAGCAGAACCTCCCTGCTGGGATGCAAATTCCATGAGACTCTTGCTCCACAATATCATCGATACTCCAGAAGTTTCCAAGCGCAGCAGGAATGGCATGCAGCACATGTACCACTAATAGCAAGAGGACACGAGCTGGCCTACAGCAATTAGCGCATACGAGGCAGGCCAGCAGATGAATTGTCAAGCCAGTCATATCCAGAGACCAATGTTTGTTCAAGCAATGGCAAAGTTGTTGTTGTTCCGTTAGGTACTGCTAAGGCAATGTCTGGGCGTCCATGCCCGCAGCAGAGCTGGGCGCACCTGACCATATGCCACAGGCAATAGGCAGACAATGCCCTCAGGACACATGGGAGCTGGAACCACAAACTGTGGTGGCCATGGCTGAGGTCGAAAGACACATGAAGGCCGTTCCACTGCTGATGCAAGGACATCTCTTTGGTCAAAAATGGAAATTTGAATCCTATGGGACTTCTACAGTGGGCATTGGCATGTAATAATGGGAAACCTGCTCCCAATTCAGGGCGCATACTTTATTGATCCGCATTTCCATTTCAGTACCTGGGATATTCTGTTGCTATTTCACCTTCAGATTGGTCCATGGTCAAGCTTCTGGTGCGCACATCAAGGTCACATACAAAGCCTACTGCCAACCCAGTGCAGCAGCGCCCTGCAGCCGGGGACACCAGTTACCAAGGAAGGATTGCAACATCTGCACTAACACTCAGTGAGTCAATGTCTGTCCTCCTTTCGTGCCGCTTTCCTCCTCTTGCTGTTTCTGGCCAAACAGTCGTACATGGGACTGACTGAGTGGTAAAATCGAAAACGGTGTGGCACCAGCAAATCTATGTGCTTGGATTCAGTGCAAAACATTACCAATTCTTCCTGGAGGGCATTGGTTTGTCCTTTCAAAATGGCAATAAAAGAAAGCAGAATATGATGTGCCCGTGCACAGTTCCCACCTCAATCTGATCCCCCAATGCCCTGAAGAAGCAGTTGCCATCAGGTTCGACATGTTTAACCCTTAGACCCATGTCCAATAGGTCATCTTCCAGATCCTTTTTCCATTTTCTGCCTTTCTTCCAGTCCTTCCGACAGGCACACAACATTCCCCAATTCAGGCCACGTTCCCCAGTTCTGACTCTCACAGAAACAGCCATGCTCGTGCTCGCATTCATGCAAACTCCGCAGCTGATGCACAAACAGGGAAGAAGGCTTGTTGCGCTGTGTGCTTGCCCTCCACAATGTATATGCTCAAGAGCACTCTTGAAGGAGAAATTCTCAAAACAAGATCCAAATTGCAACGATTGATGCCCATGAGTCCGCTGCATCCCTCAGGGCAACTGGTCATTTCAAGAATCCGACAAATCAATTCGCCCCACAGGGCTTGAAGCCAAGCCAAGCCAAGCCAACCATCCAGGTCCATGAAGCTGGCCCCAATGCTTTGGACAGGCGGCCCCACAACGTGTCCCTCCTGTTCACGGCAAAGGCGGCGTTGCATCGGGATCCCTCCCCACCCCACCCCCACCCAAATGAACGCCTTGTCCCTGCAGCCTTATCGCTGTCCCTCGTGTCTTCGACGCACAGCCACACATCACTCATCCCTTAATGCGACCTCTCCAATCTCGATCCCCGGCTTCCTCCCAGGCAATCCCCATCCCCAAACAACACCCACCGCATCACACGTGTTTGGGACCATTGCCAGACATCGCCAGTTTTGGTGCAAAGGGCATTTGCCTTGTCACGCAACAATGCAATCAACCGAGGAATCACACACGTACAGCCCCCAATTGTATGACCTGTGTATCGGGGATTTAGCACATCTTGACACACATAGGCCCCGCAATCCATGCCCTCTCCCCCCCCACCCCACCCCGACCCCACCTTGTTTTTGCCCGCGCTGCCGGCCGCCTGGCCGCCCTCCCCGCCCGCCTTGCCCCTCCCCGCCTTCTTGCCCTTGCCTCCTCTGCCCCTTCCCTTCGCGCCCTTGGGCATCCCGCGCTATCTGGGGCACCCGACGGATTCGACGTACGGGCCCCGCAGCATGCCACGGCACCCCGGACTCCGATCGCCGGCGGTGCCCTGCCCCTGGGCGTCCAACCAGCGCTCCAGGCGGCACCGAACGCAACGATGGGGATCGGCAAACATAACACACGGGCGGGGGGCTGGGGGGTGGGTTGGCCGCCGGGGCGGGCTGCAGTTGCGGGGCAAGGGCGGGGCAGGCGCGGAGAGTTGGGCGGAACGGGGTCAAAGGGGGGTGCTAATGCAGCCAAGGCTGGAGGAGGTTTCCAAGGTCCTGGAGGAAGTAAAATGGCGAGGAATGACCGGGGTTGAATAGCGAAGGTGGCACAACCGAGCCCAAAAGAAACTCCTTTTACCACAGGAATCAATTTGACGATATATAAAAATCAGTGGGAAGGCAAATAATTTATTGGTGCAAGTACCAATGAATTGGGAAAATAAATAGCAGAGCACTGTTCTCTTCTGGGCTGCAAGCATTCCCAGTTGTAAGGACTTGGGGGTTGTGCATAATGTACCACAAGGATTCGGACGACAATGCTCTGGAAAGCAGAGCGACTTGGCTGTCGACCTGGTTGTGCATTGCTCCGCGTGTCTCGCCTTTGGCTTGCCACCTTTTGCCCACCCGGCCTGCCCCAGTGGACCCCCGCTGTCGCCGCACGAGGGCGTGCGCGTCGTGTGCGGACACGATGGCTCTGAAGGAGGAGCTGAAGGCGCTGATGGCGCAGAGGGAGGCGATGGAGCGGGAGATCGCGGAGCGCAGCGGCCGGCTGACTGGCCCAGGCGGCCCCGGACTTCGAGGGAACCTCCTGGACGCCGAGGTGCTGCCAGCTGCCCGCGATGCGCAGCGGTCATGGCGCTGCGCCTCACAGCTTGCGCTATTTTTGTGTTCATGGATCTCCCATCTGAGCGAATAAATCCTTCTTCGCTTCCGTTTGAAGTCGGCGTGAAAATTGCCTGGGGGAGTGGGGGAGGTTGTCGGGGGGATGGGCAGGGGCGCTGTGGGGTTGCTGTGGCGACGACCTATGTGGCCTGTGCGTTGTGAGCCAGGGCTACCCGCGGTCGGACATTGACTTGCACGCCGTGGCCACCGACCGCAACAGGCTCGCGGCGCTGATGAACGACCACAAGCAGCTGACGGCGCGCATCGAGCGCCAGATGCACCAGCTGCACGCCGAAGCTCGGTGCGTTTGAATTCCATGGATCTCATTTGGATCTTTGACACCATGCGCACGACATGTTCGGTGTGTCCTCGAGGATTCGAGCAGCACGGTTGGGACGTGGCACGTGCTGTTTGCGGCGGGGTCTTGGATGTCTTGGGCGGCAAGACCACCCAAACTGGTAGGAATTAAAAATGGGGACAGGAAAAATACTTCCTAGTACTTTCCGAAGTAGGAAGAAGAATGAAAGCCATGTTGGATCTGGGGACATGGTCGCAAGCCAGCTGCCGGTTGTTTGTACTCCAACTCCAGTCATTTGTACCTCAGGAACGAAGTGCACTCATCAGCTGACAAAATGGCACTGTGTTTGATCCTTGGTTGTCTGCTTTGCAGAGAGGGTGGGCTCCTGGTGGAGTCGGAGGCCAAAAGGCCAAGGTTAGAAGGGGCCTGCTTGCCTCCATCAGGTGCGAATCATCCTGTCTCCCATTTGTTGTCCCAGTTTGTTGCATCTGTGGACTTTACCGCCCTTTTGAAAAGCTCTATCCTGAGTTTTCTCAAGTTGGATTGCTCGCTTCTCTCGGACTGAGTTGATGTTGTCTCTTGTTTCCTGTATGGATCTCACAACCAACTGCCAGCTTCTTAGTCCCCTGACGATAATGCAATGCATAACATCCGCTGGCTTGGCCAAAAATGATGGTTCAGCCACTTGAGGACTTGCTGGCAAAGTTGGGCAGTTGGATCTTGGGGAATCAATTGCACTGTTGGGTTGAAGATTCATGATAGAATAAAACAAAACACACCATTCAACAGAAAGCCTTGGCAGACTGATCGCCACACTGTCAACGTTCCAAGAATGATGCAACAACAGAAAAGGTCACAGCACCAACCAGGTCATCATTTTGCAATCACAATCCAACCTTTGCGAATGGCGGCAATTGTATGTTTGATGATCCTTGACGCTAGGGTGATGGATATGTACTTTAGCTAGCTGCGCCATAACCATGACTGCCTGTCGCCTGTGCTCAGGGGCTGGCAGCTTGGTGCCGTTCGCAATCGTTGATGATGTGAGCGCAGACAGTCCGGCGAAGGCTGCTGGCATCGAAGTCGGAGACCAACTCTGTGCCTTCGGGTCAGTGTCTGCAGATGGAAACCGTGGAACTGTGCTTACAAGACTGGCCAATGCACTGAAGGTAAGGCTGTTGTGCTGCTTGTCAGCACTCCTCCGGTTCAAGATCAGAACTCAAAATTTAGATTCAGTGGTGTTTTCTTGGAAGCTGACGGAATATTGGCAACCTGAATTTCAGGCCGTGGGTCCGCGAAATGCAGATTGCATTTGTGCAAAGGATTTCACACTTGTCTCTCAGAGGGCCACTATCAGCATCGTTGGACTTGTGTGCCCAGGCATAGAAGACATAAGCTGTCCACAGGACATTCCTCGTAACTTACGGTTTCAATTGGCCATCCATCCATGGTGTACCAACTTTATAGCCATGTACTATGTGCTGCCAAACTGGAATCACATCCCAGCTTGTGGCCCACGGCCAGTGCGTGCACTGTGCAGGTTGCAACTGTTTTTGCGATGCAAAAGTGCCCCACCTCACGCAAAATTTGAGCAACAGCACACTGCCTCCCGCATACCCAGTTCTTGTTCTGCACAAGGGTTGAATGCTCATCATCATTCATCGTGACTGCTCGTGATGCCATTGTTGCTTCAATGAACGAGCAGAATGAAGTAGATGCCAGCCTTCTGGTGCCACATTGTGGCTTGCAAGTGTCCAGGGCGCCCTCCAAACAGTGTTGGTGTGCTTTTTGGGACTTTCCAACTTCAGATGTGCCCAAAGTGGCCCATTTGTACTGACATTAAGACACACATAGTATCACAATTAGCAACTGTTATCTGATGACAACCTGCTGAGAAGTATGTTTTTGACCCTTTCAGTGGATTTTTACCTGATTTTACCTGATTTTACCAATCTGCTGAGAAATAGACTTTTGCCTCTTTCAGGAGAATGAAGGGAAGGAAGTGGCCACAGTGTTCCTGAGGAAGGGAGCTGTGAGGGAGATGCTGCTGACACCGCAGCGCTGGGGAGGCCCTGGGCTGATCGGGTATGTGCAGGCAAACAGCCAACCACGTTGTACCAGGGCAGCCATATTTGGTTCATCTTACTTTCAGCGTCTGCCTGTTCAGTATTGACTCGCTTGCAGAGTGGCACGACAAGGCACCCAGCAGTCTTCATCCGATATTGCGATCTTTCTATCATCTTGAAGGAGCAAAAGACAGGGTCATGGACTGTAACCCTCTTTTCATCTTTGGGTCAATGCAAAGCCTGCGGGAAGCACACTGATTGCAGCTGGTCAAACTGATCCAAGGTGGTTGCCACTTGGGCACAGAGCATTGCTCCACCAATTGCACCAGAGAACCAATTCAGAATTCGGCTTGTGATGGCCTTGTTTGTGGCTCCCCTTCGAGCAGGTGCCACCTGAGGCCGCTGAGTTGAGCATGCAGATTCTGCAGTGCACAAGAGACAGCGCATCAACAGAAACAGCTTGGGCATCGCCACACTCCGCACACCTCGCTCCCCATTGCGTGCACTTGGCACAGCATCGATCGGCAGTGTGATGCTTGCACTTTCAGCAGTGTTGAGGATCTCTTCAAATCAGCCATGCTATTGCAGTGCTTGTTGTATCAGCAGTGGTCGTGTTCCCATTGTTTCCTGCTGTACAAATCCTGAATGCTTGAATGATGGTGCATCAGCACTCTGGTTGCTCACTGTCAAGACAATTGTATCGCCTGCACTGCAGAGAAACGTCTCCTAGAGACATTTTTGGGCAGGGCATTCGACATGCTGGTCCAGGCGTTGGCGTCCATGGCAGTGGAGTAAAGCCACCACCCTTGTTCCCACTAATTCGGACACGCCCATATGGTAGTCCTCTGGTAGGGCCACCAAGAAAAGGAAAATGCCCCGATGAGTTCGCTGGTGGATGTGCAAGATAGCGTGGGGGATGCTATATCCACGCAGTGCATAATGCCACAGAAATGTTACTGCAATGTCCCGCCATTTTTTTTTCTGGATTGGCATCGCAGTAGGGATTGCAACGTGACGTGTATAATTGACCAAGTGCCTGCACGCCTTGCCGGTCAATGTGGCAGCGAGAGGGTTTGGGGGCCGGTTGGGTAGCAGCTTGTGTTCAATCGCATGCCTTTGGCTTGCATGCCAAAAGTATGCATGCATTTACACCATGTAATGTAGCGGACTGCGGAATCGATGGCCAACCCTCAAAATAGCGAAGCTACACACTAGATCCACGAGATGGGAATCACGAACATTCATGTCGAAATTTATTGCCAGCAAAGTTGCGCAGCATGTCGTGCAAGCTGATCAGCATATGTTGACGGGCTGCATTGACGAAACATTGTAAGAAATCAATATTTCCGAGGGACGGAAAATGTCAAGAAGGCTTCCTTGTAGTGCAGGAATGGTAGCGCTAATCACTCTTTGATACAAATCAAGAAGCGCGCTGAACATGTACATTCTTGGATGTGCCTGCCCAAATAAGGCCTCATCTTTGGCGATGCTGCGGCAGCGAGTGAGGGAAGAGGCGTTTCATTTCAGGGTCGCCACCGCATGAGGACCGCAATGCAAGGATTTACATCCTGCCTAAAAAAAATTCATGAAAAAGCAGGAGATTTGCACAGTCAAGGGGGAAGCTTGCAGATCCATCATTTGTTTCATCAGCAAAAAGATGCGTCCCCCAGGTCCGTGCCCACCCACTCGGGCTACCCACAGTTTCCTCAGTGGTATTCGGGCTTGTGCAAGAGCTCCATCATGCGGCCCAGGCCTCGATCGATCCCCACGTTCAGACTCTCGAGAGCCCTCCTCATCAAGGAACTTCCCATCAACCCAATAGAGAATTTTATGTCATTGGAGCCATTCAAGAAAACCAAAAAATGGCGCCTGCTTATGGGGGCAGTTCTTACCAACCCAATACAAAAATCTTCAAGTCTGCGAAACCAAAAAATGGCGCCTGCTCATGGGGGCAGTTCTTGCCAGCCCAATGCAAAAATTATCAAGTCTGCGAGTCATTGAAGGAAAGAGAAAATGGGGCAACGAGATTCTGGCCACTGCCAGGCCATGCAGTTCACGCCACAGTGATCGAAAGTACAACAGAAGAACTCATTTCCTCGAGGATGCAGATTTCCGCTTGACACTGCTTGAAGTCCGAGCCTCGGACTCGTTCTTCTGCCATGGGAAGGGTTGGCGGCGCAGCCTCCACCCTCAGCACAGACTACGGAGATTCCTGCGCATCCCTCGTGCCTCACTGGCGCCCCGCCGATGTGGCGGTTCACCGCCCCCTCGCCTTCCAGCAGGCGAGGGCGACGGTAGCAGTGATGGCTACCGCTAGACCGCCCACCATCATCACACGTTCCTGACACCACAAAATGTTGGAAGTCAGCCAGTATTTTGAAATCCATCTTGAAAGGTCTGGTGGCGCTGTGGCGCAGCAATTGGCGGCTCAGCACTTCCCGCATAAGCGCTGTTCCCACGAACAATTACAAAAGCGCACTGTTCCGAAAGCGAATCCAGCAATTGCCCACTGTGGAGATATCCCCAAGATAGATCTTCATAGTGTCTATTCAATAACATGCCTCCATGTATGGGGTGATCCCATATGGGGTGATTTCACTATGGCCCTTTAGTCATCCTATCGATGTCTTACACGTCGTCAATCAGACAACCATCGAATGGCAAACGCGCCTACTATGCATTTTGAGCTGTAGGCTGTTCGACAATAATTACAATTCCATAACGAATTCAACTCTTGACCCTGAAATTCTGCCATGCGCTGAGGGTTTTGCGATTTCCATACAGATCCTTACAGCATTCGCTGCGCGCCTGTCTAATTGGCATCGAAGCATTGTCGCGAAATGGCCACTCACCCATTGAAGAGCCTTCCTTTCGGGCGCGCTCGCCACTGCCCCATTGTCGTCATGCATTGGCATTGTCTCGTGTTGCACCTGGCAGCAGCGGGGGCCAATTTTGACAATGCGCAGACAAGCAGAGATTTTTTCGGAATGCGTCGCCTTGGAGAAGGGGTCTCAATAAGAACACAATATTCTCCTATTGTTAGGCATCGCTCATGCGATAAGCTATCCCAACAGCCTGGATGTCTTTACTAGAGACATCGAGGTTGTCGGGATAGCTTATCTCACGAGCGATGCCTAAAAATAGGAGCAGTCTAGTGCACATTACTACACATTAGGACTAGTTTAATACGCTGCAGGCCGCCCTGGCGAAACGCCAGTCGTGAGCCATGTGACGGGAAATTTCCCCTGTTGATAAGTCGAAAACCATGCTGCAAATGCAGAGGGTTGCATGCCTCACGTTTGCGGGCTCCATTGGACCATTCAATGGAGGTCTAGCTTGGCGCACCTGAATGAAAGGCATGCTGAAAGACGCTAGTACAGTAGTCTACCAGTGCCATTCAAGGAGAGGATTCAAGACACCAGGTGTCCTTGAAACCATTCCCAAACGTGCCGCTAGCAAGTCACGCGGCGCGATCGCAATGCTGTGGAGTACCACCCAAACGCTCGGGCCGTCTTACCTCCTCGTCAGCGGCGCCATCATCTGCCGCTTCTATCTCGGTGCTATGAGCGGCATCCTGCGGGACCAAGGTGCAGCCCTCTACACCACCCGGCTGGCGTCTTCCCACCTGGCAGCAAGGGAAGCGTTTGGTGATTGTTGCCCATGTTGCCCTTTCTTTTCTGCAAAATACTAAGTCGCAAATGCAATTCTGGATGCATGCAGGCCAAGCCGCTCACAAGTCAACGGATTCCGCGCACTGATTGATGCCTTGCATGGTTTTGAAGACACAGGGCATCGGCGAGGCACTCCCCATGATATAATTTTTGCGAAGTGCTGGTTTCCCACTATTAAATTAACACCCGGGCTGTCTCACCTCCTCATCGAACTCATCATCACCAGCCATTTTCATGTCCTGGAGCTGGCTGGCGGCCTCTGGAAGGCGTAGAGGGGTGCGCTCCGTACACCCAGGGTGGTATCCACCCCCCTGAATGCAAGGAAAAGAATACCAGATTCGCGCCCATTGCCCATTCAGCATGTCTGAGGTCGGGTGGGGAACCGAGATTGGGGCTCGCGGTGAAATGCATGACTGCAGCCGAAGGACCTCGCTGGTCGCAGTGTGCTGCCATCACAAGCGAAGGTGATCACTCACCACTCGGAGTTCATATTTTTCCCCCGGCTTCGGCCTGAAGACCGGGATGCTCACGAGCATCGGCTGCTCCAGGAACCTTGTTTTGAACGAATGCCGCTTGGACACCACCCTCCAGTCACCCGCACCCCCAACGTCTGCCTGCGTGCATGCAAACGCCGCTCTCACGCCACTTTCGTCGTGCGTGCGGCAATTGTCAGCGACACTGGGCCAACGCCGGCCTCCCGCGGGCCCCTTTCCACACACAAGTGAGAGATCTCACTCGTGTGCTGCCGCACGTTGACACGTAATCCCCTTCCCACACGCCCATCCCCACCCACGGGCCACAAGCAGCCATCCCCGCCGGCAACGCCGTTCCGCGTCGCCCTCCACGTCCTGCTTCCTCTTGCCAATGAGCGCGTCTGTGCAAGGGGCGCCGTCGACATCGCCAAAGATGGCGCCGCCGCGGACGACCGGCGCGCCCCTGGGCAGAGGCTTTCCGCAGACGCCCGCAGTGGACAAGGAGAGCACGGTTACCGGAAAAGCGCACGTGCCCGCGCGTCCGCAAAGATTGGGCGAGGGGCTCCAGGGCCTGGACTCACGCGTACGCTGCCTTCCTGGAAGGCGCTCGCTCAACGGCAAAAGAATCTCGGCGCCGCGCGTGCTGGTCTGTGACCGCGTTTTATCGGACCTGCCGTCACGCGGATGGTTGCATCAGCGGCGCGTGGGGAATCGAACGCCAAGTCTCAACCGCGCCAAGCCTGACAACGCGTGCATCTGCGCTTCTGTCGCGCAAGCGCCCTCGCCGTCTGCATGGAATGACAGCGGTGACGCGCACAAAGACTTGGAGGCACACACGGGAGCGACAGCAACGCGTCTTGTGTCGAGATTCGACTGGCTGCATTACAGATTGAGCCGCACGGACTGGTGGCCTCGCAGGACTGTTTGGCAGACGGGCCTCTCTCGCTGGGGGCCACATCTCAGCGCCAACTTCGTCCATCTCTTGCCCCGCCCAGTGCACCGTCTGCTCCGTGCCAATGCCAAGTTTCAAGGCCGACAACGCCACGGAATCGAACGCCGAGTCTAATCAGCGCAAAGCCCGCCGCCGCGCGCATCTCCGCTGCTTCGGCGTAGCCATTTGAAAGCAAACACGGCGCGCCGCGCGGCCACAGAGCAGCCCCCAGGCCGAAGCTTTCCCCACAACTACCTCCTGCAGGACACAGCTGCGTCGAGATTCGAACTCGATGCACGACAGATTCGCTGTTGAGCCATCCGCACTGTTGGCGGCGCCGCGGCGTTTGGCTAAACAGGCCTTTCTCTTGAGGTGCGCCTCACCTCAGCTGCGCTCATCTCTTGTCTTGGGCCTGGCGCCTTCTGCTGCTCGCACGATGCCGAGTTGCAACGCCGATAACCTCGGGGACACCGGTGCGTCGGCTGAATTTATAGGCCGCTGGGCGACCGGCTTGCCGGTCCACCAGGCCAGCACGCTGCGTCATGAGGCTTTCTTGGATGGGGCAAGTGAGGGCGCATCGTGCCCAGAGGTGTCTGCGTTGTTGAGGGGGTTTGGGTCGGTTTCCGCCCGTTCGCGGGCACGGCGCAGCAACGATTGAGGAACGACAAACACACAGGGAACCGCAGTACAATTCCAACGTACAAGCCCTTGCACTTGTCCTCATGGAGTTATCCGCCAATTCGCGGATGAGTTCAAAAGGGCACGTGCAGGGACAAACAGGGTACCTTCGTACAATTCCAACTTGGAAGTCAATGACTGAAATAACCTTCGTAGGTTCCCTCAATAATTTGACGCAAAGGCTCAAAATCCATGCCCTCCTGGCCTAGCCACGCTGCAACAGTTTCGTCAGCGCCTGCAGCATGCAAATTTCACGATTGCGTACAGGACACAGTCTGTGCCGTTGACTGCTGACCGATTGCAATCTCGGCAATTTGGGCTGCTACATTCGCCGGGCCACAGACCTTGCCTTGGTGCCTCGAAACGGAGAACTGCCCGTGACAAGGAAACGCACAGGCACTCTGCCGGCCGCGGCCTTAGACGCCAGCCGAAACACAGTCCACAGCATGGGCTAAGACACACAGCAACAGCCCTATTCACCCAAGAACAAACAGAGAACTAAATTCTCTTGTTAGCCAAAATGGTTCCAGTCTTTGACGCGCAGAAATGCCCCTCTACCCGTGCTGCATAAGGCTGTCGCAGTCTCTTGCACAAATTTGTGCAACAGGTTGATCAATTCACATTCAGCGAAAACACTTGCAGGACTGCCAAACAATCGAAAATGGCTGTGATAATTCAGACGCTGCACAACACTGCAGAGGCGCCCAAACTTCAAGGGCGCTCTGGTGACAATTGTTTGGACATCCAGCGCGGCCTTGCCCACCTATTGTTGTCGTGCAAGCGCAAACCGTACCGCAGACCAGAACCTCGAAAATTCGAATGTTGGTCAGATAGGAGCACCAAACACAACGCAAAGACCCCAGTCTGGTAGCCTGTTGCCAACCATTTGCTCCCGGCCACATGGCGAATGAGGACACTCAGACCACTTTGCGCAAGGCGCACAACCACGCCCACCCAGTCACCCACCTCGGTGGCGTTGCCTGCCGTTGTGGGTCAGTTGACGGGCGTTAAAACGGTAGGCACAGGGGTGAAAACCCATCGTTGGTAGCCACAGGAACGATTGTCGGTGAGTCCGGCTCCCTGTAGTCGGCCAGCCGGTGCCTCACGTTGGTCAGCCAAGCGCGCTGATCGGTGGCCACGCTTCATCTGCCCGGCAGACAGTCGCTCGCAGCCCCGGTGCATGTCGCCAAAGAAGTGAAGCCTTGCATGGAATACCGCAAGTCACAGTGGACAGCCCGGGGGGCCTCAGAAATCAACCCTGGAATTGTGGGCGGAAGGGCATGCTACATGGCATTGGGGGGTATGCCAGATAGGGCGAAGTGTGTCATTTGCATGCGGTGTAGGTAATGGCAGAAACTTTACCGCGATGTCCCACCATTTTTGCAGTGGTGGCGCGGTGGTTTACACTGGCGCGCAACGACTTACCTCCCCCAGGAACCGTTACATTTTGCCGACCAATATGTTGACTTATTCTCACACTAATTAATGCACATTAGTGTGAAATCACCGTGGGCTGGTTCAGCGACTTGATGCGGAGTGCGGGGTCCAACTGAGATGGCACACAGGGCAAGCTGGATGTTAAGGCCCCCCATCCTTGGGGCCATCCCAGATGGTCAGCGCAGGGGTGGATGGGGAGTTGGGTTGAGGGTCAGCTGTCCTCCGTGGCTTTAGGTTATGGCGGTGGCACAAACAATGTCGGGTGCGTGACTCCGGAGAAATGTGCGACGAGTGCTTCCAAGCTTGTTCAGTTACCGCACGGAAACGTGCAGGATGGGGGAAGGGGTAGACACACATCCGATCCAGTGCTTTGGGCATGCATGCCACAAATGTGTGCACGCATTTGCGTCTGATGCAAATGCGAGTGTGACGCATCTGGGATTTCATGCTCTCGCCAAACCCCCGACCAACTGGGGTGGCCGAAGCTGTAGCAAAACACACACAACCGTCCTACACAATGGAAAATCGGACCACGACCCACAATGTTGTCCTGTGGTTTCGCAAGACGTCCAGGCGACACGCTTTGGCGGCAGAGGACAGTATGGATAAGGCAGCGCGAGGCCATGCCAATATGCTCAAGACTGGAACGCTGCTTAGCCGCAAGCATCTCAACCGTTGCGCTCAGCAAACAACCTGACCAAGATTCTATGGTACAGAGCTAATACACGGCACCCTCTGTCCCCTAAAGCAGTACATGCACCGCTCACACAGCTGTCGCCCATGGGGAACAAAATACCCAAAGACATCCTAATGCCACCCGACGCCCTTACTCGAAGAGCATGAGGAAGCCACCACACAGCAAGGGATCAAGTGGGAAGATCCACACCGTCGTCTTGAACTGAAAGCACACAACTGCACGATGCCCAAGAGCAAATACAACGCAATCATCCCTGCTTACCCTAACGGATACAAATCCCAAAAAGGTCTTGATACAAGGCGAGCCATGCGCCTCGCCCCACAATACGCACTTAACTGATTGTCATTGTCCGCACTTGGAGCAGTGCGCCGAGCCCCCCCCCCCCTCCCCCTTTACTTCCATGCTCCGTGTACCTCAGCGAACTGTTTGAAGGCAATGCACGATAGCTGGAGTCCTCCCATGCCCACATTTAGCGACCAACAAGAACTGTCCAGCGAACACTAAATGCAAGCCTCCAACCAGTAATGCATATCCGCTCTTCCTTGTTCGTCTGCAGCAACAGGCTGCTCCCGTCCTGCCTGTGTTTCTTAGCAATGCGGTGCCCGTTCACACCCATTCGGCCGGCTGCCAATACCTGACACACTGCAGCGCCTTCTGCTGCTCATGGTGGAACGCCCGACTGGCGCACACAATGTCCACTAGCACACCGCCGAACAATGCTGGGGATAATCCTGGCAACTGGAGTATCTCACAATGGCACACTCTGGCACCTGCTCACAGCCTTTGTCACCATCGTCCTGAACTAACCAAATCTCTCACCACAGGTGTTCATCGCCCGGCAATTTGCAGTTGTGTTCAATGTTGAGGACGCCACGCCTTGCTGTCGAAACCTCCCATTTACTTTGATGCACACAGGTCCTACAACTCGTGTACTGCGCATCCCTTCAGTTCGCTTAAAAGCTGCAAGCGCATCACGAGGCGTCGAACACAACTCTCGATCCATTGATTTTCCAGACGTTGTTTTTCATCACGAGCTCGTATTGCACAGAGTACGAAGTGTCATGCTTATCGGCAACCCGTCCTTGGTCCATCAGCTGCACTGATTCCTTGATAGTGGCCTCCACCGTTGCGTGCCGCCCATCTCTGCTTATGCCAACTTTATCCACAGTCAGGCCCTTCAGCTTGTACTGCCAGTACCTGGAAGTCGACAAACGTGTATTCAGGGAGACTGCCATGGTGGAAAGGACAGCGGCCTTGTGTGCGCCACGTGCAAGGCGATTTCTCTTCTTGCAACAGATGTGTTGCATGTGCTCACGTATTGGAGTTTCCCATATGTCTGTATGAGGGTCTGGCATGCACAGATAGGGGAGCCTAAGGGCATGGCCTAGCCAAACTCGCAGCATGCATATTGTGCAAACGATTGTGTCTCTAAGCCTCAAATCCTTTCTGACTTAAGCAACATCAGCTACCCTGAGAAACGAAGCCACATCCCTCCCTCCTAGCCCTCTCATAGACAACGGTTTGACAGGTACTCACCACCCCTTCTTCTGCACACGGCTTGCATTCTCGCTCCATTGCTTCAGGAGATTGCCTTCTAGTACCTCGCCCAATTTGGCGATCTGATGTTCAGCGCCCATTGCATCACTCTTAATGGCGTGCCAACGCAGGACCAGCTCCTCAGCATTTGGCACATCTATGGCACCTTTCTTGTTGGCACTGATCACACCCTGGGCAGTTCGTGGAATTTTCGATCATTAACACTCCATTGGTGGCTCCAGAATGAAGGAGTGAAACACTGGGAAAGCATGATCGTTCAGAGCTGCTCAATTGAGCTGCAAACATATCTGGTCTACAGATGCAGGATGCCCATTTAATCGTCTCCAGACCCACTTCAGGTGATCAGGTGGATTACAAGAAAGTGTGCAGGACACCACTTGAAGGCATTGCGACATCTCTGGCAGCAGGCAAGAGCAGATTTGCCAGTCGTCATTCGAATTGAGCTCACCAACATGGACCGCGAGGTCTTCCTCACTCCTGCAGAAGTGGATGCTGCAAGCCCTTGAATGGTGGGGATTGCAGCCCTCACAGCCAAGGAACCCAGCACCGCAGCTGTCTGGGCAAGGGCACATCACTTTAAGTGCAAGTGGAACATTCTGTTCCAGCAGTGCTACGACAATAGGGCAATGCTGTCAATGTCACAGCATTGTTGCAACACAAACATTGTACATACAAGTCACAAGTTGAGAAGACATTCCAGTGCCCCCAATCTGCAGGTCAGGATGTCCAATAGTGAACAAGAGAGACATGATGCAAAGAATGCTACAATAGATTCTCCAATTTGGGTCACAGTCATAAGGGTTGCAGCACGCTATCGGCATTCAACATTATCCTGAAGGCAGAAACCCTACCAGTGTGAGCGGCTCACTGGCAATTAATATCTCGACCACAATCACTTTGAACGTGGTTCTTGCAGTAGTGGCGATCATACCGTATTTACCCGGTATTAGTAGGCGTGTATTGGACCCCAAAATTGAGCGGTGGATACTAATAGTGGGTCATGGATACTAACATGGTTTAGACCCCTAATCCAAGGAGTAGACAAAGAAAACTTTTGCAAAATAGGCGGTGAAATATCCAAAAATAGGCTTGAAAAAATGCAAGATGCGATACAGCAACAGCCACTTCACCAAGTCAAAATTACGAAATCCCAACCAAAAACGCAGAAACGCATTCACAATCAATCGCTGTCCACATCCAGATCTGATGCAAAGCCATCAAAATACTCATCGACACCATCCGAATCCTCTCCCAAATAATCAGCTGCTTAAGCTGTGAAGCTTGCAGCCATCAAGTGCATCGCACTATAGGATGAGCTGTTTGCAGCAACTGTTGCACATCGAAAGCGCATGCAACGAGAGTGCTGCACAAGCAAAGACGTGAAAAATAGCTTCTTTTCCCCAAGGCGAGTCCAACGAGCCCTCTTGTGCTCGTTTCTGTTGAGGTTTGGGGGTGGATACTAACACAGGGTCATGGATACTAATGTGGTTTCGACCCCCGAAGATGGGGGTGGGTACTATAAGGGGGTGCCTATTAATACCGGGTAAATACGGTATTTCGGATATTCTAGCTATATACATTGACGCCAACCATCACCTTTCAGCTTCAAGGACTTCAGTACAAATGCACTCAAGCGATTTACACTTTGTAGCTTTGAGGTCACTGTCCCAACTAATATCCATGCCATATCCAAGCACCTTGCCCAACTGAGATGTATACAAATGCTGATTTGCCGCATTGCACTCACCAGCACAACGCCCCCCACGAGCACAGTCTTCATCCAAGCTGCTTGCCTCTCATTACCTTGCAGGTATGCTTCCATTTGTCGTTCAGGTTCATACCCATCTCCTGCTGACCAATAACCCTCCTCTGCCCCATTGCTGCTTGTCTGCTGCACATCTGCCAAGGTTGTCTCTGAATGCACACACCACCACGGCAACACCTCAGCACTTCAAGAGCCCCAAACTGTGTATAATATCATTCACTGCAATTGTCAGAACATGACAAATGATGGCCCCTGCACCTGACAGGCATTGTTGGAGACTGGGCATATACACTACACTTTATGTCTTGCCACAAGGCTGTGCCTATGGTTTGTTGCCACAGAGCCATGGTGTACGTCAAGAGGCACTAGCTCGCACACTTCAATTTAGCATGTTGTCAGTAAAACTCCACAGCATGCTGCAAAGCCAGCAAATAGGCTGAAATCACAGAAAATACCGCTCAGCCCCAATCCATGCTTTACAATCCTGCTTTGTGCTGTTATCTTTCCTGCTGTTCTTGGGGTCTTGTCCATCGTCTTCTGCAGCATGGCATAAAGTATTGCAAAAGTGCTGCTTTGTGGGGGTCGCTCATTGTGGGACATGTGCTTCTCTCTGACATAGGCCTTCACTGCTAAATCAACAACGTAAGAAAATTGATGTATGAATGCCACTCCAAACACGACACGCCAACCAATTTGGGAATTGTCATGCCCTAGCTGATATAAACCCTGCAGATGTTCAGCTGCCATACCCATGCCATTCTCTCTGCCCTCTTCCCAATCCAAATTCATGCTGGGCTCTCCAGTCATATCTGCCTGTGCTCCATTGCTCTCTTCCTGCACATTCCCATTGCTGCCATAGTCCTTGACATTCTGTTCACCGCCTGTTGTCCTGGGTAGTGGCACATTGCTGAGGTTGAACTGTCCGTACGGCAGGGGATCCTTCGAGGGATCTCTGATGGCAGGCCCACGAAGCAGGCCTGCCATGCCATGCACTGCTGAGCCCACGGCATTGGTAATGCCACGAGCCACAGAGCCTGACATTCTGGTGATGGCTGCAGCTGCACTCACCAAATTGATGTCCTTCCCACGCTCCAGGACCTGAAAGAAAGGATGATCAGTGAAGGCCCTCACTGGCAGAGATAGCAACTGCTGCTGAAAAGAGATATGATGCCAACAATATGGTTGCACAATCACAAATCCACCCTGGGTGTCCCATCTTAACATCTACAATGGTGGTGTGTTGCAAGTGCACATTTCATAGACCAACAACGCAGCCTTCTGGAGAGTACACTTTGGAGCTCGCTTTTTCGCGGGTGCATGAAATGTGTGAGTTCACAAATATTCACCTGCAGCAAAGAAGATATGATAATCCATGCAGAAAGGCAGCATCAGAAAGCTGGAAAAATTCACAAATGCACAACCTCTATTTGATTCCTTTGTCCAGATCGACAAGGTGTATCCAAAACGAGAGCATGGTCCTGATCATTAGTGCCTGAGATCTCCCTGAAATGCAGACCCATTCTAACTATAATGAGCGCCACTGCAGCCATGGCATATGCTGGCACATCGCATTCTCTACAAAGTGGACCACTTGAGTCCATAGTGAAGCAAATGATTTTATTCCATGCTTGAAGAAAAGGCACCAAGTTCAAGATTAGTGGATGACACAGGTGGGAATCAAACAGGCCTTGCAAAATACCCGAAGATAGACAGCCACCCTTGGCGACTTGAACCATTCACCCAGCGAGCTCTTGTCAGTGTTCATCTCCCTGTAGGATGGTATGATGGTGTCCTTTAACCACATCTCTGCCAAGGCACAAACGCCTGGTAACAAGTCAGTGCCATCCACTGAGTTCGCCTGCAGGCAAACATGCACAAAAAGTTGCTTCATGTTGCTATTGTTATGCCAACAAAAATGGGAACGTCCATGTTCTTTGGTCTACCAGCAACAGATGCATCAGCATATTGTGGCCAAGTGCACTTGAACCTTTCTCTAACGTACACCAAGCTCAGTCAAGGCGTCTTGCCCATACACAACGGTGTGATGTCAAGCAAGCACACGCAGCACCACAAGAAACTGTGGTATGTTCTGCCATAGTCCAGCACAGACACTGGCTGCATTAAATCACCGTTTCAAATATCACATGCGTTCAGGATATGGCAACTTAGAACTGCAAGAGCGATGGCCAACAATCCAACTCTTCGCACACCTTAACAAATTCAAGGACCTTCCTGTCAGGGGCCACAGGTGACCCTGCAACCAGGCCCAGGCAATCTAAAGCTTTGTCATAGTCTCCCAGGAGCAAAGCACATAGACCCATTTCGACAGAGACGTCCAGGCCCTCGGTGTTGGCCAGGGAGATCTTCTGAAACACCTCCTCTGCCTCAACAATGTGCTGTGGCCGTTTGGTGTAGTATCCTTCAGCCACAAAGGCAAGGGCGAGGTCGTAGAGCTCATCCAGTGGCACTCGGACGCCTCTGGGGCACGCCTCATAAAGCTCAATCTGTGCCAGGCAACAAAGATCGCGTGAAATCAGACAGAATTGAACGCCCAGGTTTGAGTTTAGCCCAGCATAAACACATTTTCTGATAGCAACCTCTGCTCCCGGTCCTGCAAGCAACTTGTTTATGCCTGTGCCCAACCAATCCTGGTCAACAGAGTGACTGGGTATTGAGGATTTTGGACCTCAGTCCACAACGTGCCATGGGCAGTGTGTTAATTGTATTCTATTTCCTGTGCTTGCTTGGGGATGAACTGGGAGCGATTTGCCCAGGGAAAAGAGATTGTAGGCTGTCTCCAACTGCCTGCAGCAGCAGGTGACAGCTATGGATGCCAACTTCACACATACTTGAATCCTAGACCCACGTGAATGGACATGGGCTCAAACTTGATGGGGATATAATTCAGCAACAAAGCAGCGACTGGCCTGGTAGTTGCTGATGTGTTGCAAGAAAGGCTTCAGTTCTCCAAGGACATTTACAGCTGGTTTCGTACCTGCTGTCCAGCAGACATGTAATATCTTGCCCTCTCCAAGAACTCCCTCCGAGGCCGCAGGTAAGGTGACAGCCTGCCATCTGACTCTGCCTCCCATGCTAATGACTTTAAAACCGCCATCCCCTTTGCCTTGCGCTTCTCGAACTCCTTGCCATCCGGCAGCGCCAGGCATTCCAGGATGTACTGTGGTCCCAGCTCCTGCTCAAGCCACCCAGTCCAGAGTTGGAAACGATGGGCGGCAGGTTCACCAAGCCACACTCGGCAACAGAAATTGCGCCGATCCCCTTCAGTGCCCCTGCCCAACGCAGAACTAATTTTGACCCATCGAGAAGACCCCATTTGCAAGTGGCATGACCGCCCGATGGTGACAGCCCATACAGGCGTTGCTCGCCATCCCCATCTCACTCGAGCACTCCCACACCACATTCCAAAGAGCGACAATGCGCCAAAGCCCTGCTCTCGGTCACAATCTTGACCTGGCAGGGGATCCA
Organism: Ostreobium quekettii; assembly: GCA_905146915.1. Lineage (NCBI taxonomy): Eukaryota > Viridiplantae > Chlorophyta > Ulvophyceae > Bryopsidales > Ostreobiaceae > Ostreobium > Ostreobium quekettii. The sequence goes on from CAJHUC010001116.1 coordinate 50,715, forward strand.
CTCGTGTGCCATGCTTCGCTTCTGCAGTGTTCACAACCACGGCGTTCGGGCCAAACGCCCCAAAAATTGAGCCCAGACCGCCCGCAACGCACACGCCCACACCAGCGGCCAGCCCTGCTCCCGAGATCCCCCCCGCCCCGCCCCGTCCCACCTTCAGGGTCCTCGCGATCTCCACCTGCAGCCCCCGCGCCGCCTGGAACTCGATCAACAGCTCCAGCGCGGCCTCCAGGTCGTCGCAGCAGCCGGCCACGCTGCCGCCTGCCGCTATGGCCTCGCCCGACAGATCGCAGTACGCCAGGGCCACCGCAAGTGCCACATCCTTGCATGCGGGCGACCGCGGCCTGCGCCTCAGCCACTCGCTGCCGATGCGGATCACCTGCTCGACGTCACCGCACTCTTGCAGCAGGCACAGGGCGCCCGCGACCTGCGGACACGGTCCCCGCGGTGAATGCGGCAGAGAGGCTGAAAACGCAAACGGGATCCGAGCGGAAGAAGGCGCCTGGGGCGCTTTCCGCGCTGACTCAATGCGTGGATGCCTTTCACGCAGGGAGCGGCAATGGGAAACTGACCCATGGGGAGGTTGACTGGAGGGGAGAGGACAAGCGGACGATGCAAGGAATAGCACGCCGCCGAAATGGATGGTTTCAAGCAAAACTGTGGCGCCCATCGCCAGAGCCGCAGGGTGGTGCGAGAATCGCCGATTCCAGTGGGCGAGAAACGCGAAGCGGCGACACAGAGTATTCCGCACTTGAGATGCCGGCACGCTCTCCACGATGACGCCGCCCGCTAGACGCCGGTCGTAGTCCAGCCGCCGTTCGTAATTGAGCATGCACTCCGCCGCGGCCTCCAACAGGGACGCCCTCGCGTCCAGCGCGTCCCCGGAGTACCCCACGCGCGGCGGGTTGGCCAGCTGCGCCTCGTAGTTCCGGCGCACCACCTCCGTCGAGTTCACCTTCCGGGCACGCAGGATGCGGTAGTAGTTCAGCGGCACCTCCAGCACGCCGTTCTGCAGGATCTTCATGGCGCGGATGGGCACCGTTGACTGCGGTAGTGCGCCGCAAGGGCGCCTCTGCCGAATGCCGACGCCGGCGACCGATCGGCGACCAATCCTCAGCCGCGGCAGGCCTCGGGGGTGGCGGGGATGCCGCGGGTTGGACCCGTCGGGGAGCTCCCCACCCGACGGTGACCGGACGGGGATCATGGCGCCAGATGCCCGGCAGGCCCGCCGGAGATGTTTTGCAGCCGGAGAGAGATTTAAGCCGAGATGGCGGTTGGGAGGGATCTGGGGAGGGGTGGGCGGGCAGCCGGGGCGGTTTGGGGTAGCTGAGACGCCTGGTCGCCGCGCCGGGCGCCTTTGCGGGCGGCCGGCTGATCGGTGCAGGGACTGCACTGTGGCGGTGGGGATGGGGTGGCGCAGTACTTGGGCTCAGGCGACCAATAGACCTTGGACGCTGCGGGTGCCAGGCTGGCAGGAAGTTCGATGGGCACTGGTGGGGCGGGGATGGCAATCAGCGGCGGAAATGAGGCAATTTTTCTTGGGGTTTTGGGGCAAATGTGGACAATGATTCGAAACGCAGTTGTGGGCAGTGCGTACACATTGCAACGGGTTATTGAGGAACCAAACAGCAGCCGAATGTCGCATTTTCGTCACATCCCCGCCGTCTGGCGCTGGGAGCGTAACACCGCCTACGCTGCTACTTTGTCGGGCTAATTACTGCCACAAAGGCCGCTGCTCCCCTCCCGATGACGGCGCCCCACCAGGGGCGGGGCAACGGCTTTCAATCACCGGCGCCCCGACTCGAAAAACTTGGAAAACTCAGCGGCAGTGCCCTCCGACAAAAATGATGTCATAAAGAAAATGGTGTCATAAAAAAAAGTGCTCAGAGTTAAATGCAGCAGACGCCCGGAAAGCCGACCAAACAACCTCCCAGGCAAGGCGTCAGCGTCGATCGTTGCTCACCCACTGCCGGCCCACTTCGCGTCCGCACCCCAGCCAGCCGCGCCCGCCGGGGCGGCCCCCCCTCCGCCATGGACGTCGTGCCCAACCAGACCATCTACGTCAACAACCTGTACGAGAAGCTGGGTGTGGAGCAGATGAAGAAGTGCCTGCACGCCCTCTTCTCCCAGTTCGGCCGCATCCTGGAGATCGTCGCCTCCCGCACTTACCGGCTGCGCGGCCAGGCCTGGGTGGTCTTCTCGGACGTCTCCTCCGCCACCAACGCCCTGCGCACCATGCAGGGATTCCCGTTCTTCGACAAGGCGATCAGGATCCAGTACGCCAGGACCAAATCCGACGCCGTGGCCAAGCTGGACGGAACGTACGCGAGGGACAAGAAGGATGCGGCGATGAAGAAGGCGGCAGCACGGGATGAGGCGGCCAAGAGGGGCGGGGAGCGGGCGGGCCAGGCGGCGCCGGCGGCGGCACAGGCCGCCCGGGCAAAGGCGCCGGCGGGCGCGGAGGGCATGGCGCCGCCCAACAAGATCCTGTTCATACAAAACCTGCCGGAGGCCACCAACGAGCGGATGCTGTCCATGTTGTTCCAGCAGTTCCCGGGCTTCAAGGAGGTGCGCATGGCGGAGGCGCGGCCTGGAATCGCGTTCGTGGAGTTCGAGAACGAGGGGCAGGCGGGCGTGGCGCTGGAGGGCCTGCAGGGGTTCAAGATCCTGCCCAACCACGCGATGAACGTGAGCTACGCCAAGCAGTGAGGGGGATGCTGGGGACTGGGGCGCCAAGGCCGGGCAGTTTGGGAGGGGGAAGTAGGGAATGGATCGCTCAAGCAAGAGGTGAAGGGAGCCAGCCCCAGCTCCTGTGTCCTCTGGCCTGCCTGCATTCGATGGCAGGGTTGCAGGGCAAATGCCGGTCTGTTCAGTCACCGGGGCATCTACTGGCGAGGGCATCAGTTGCTGCTCTTTGAGGGCTGATTTCAGCATCAGTGTCAAGTGCACGGAGCTGCACGAATGGGGAGCTGTATTGCCTCATGGACTTCTCCGTGCAGAGGAGGTTGTAGGAGGGCCAGTGGGGGCAGGAGGCCGCCCCTGTGCAGATGGCAGGGGCACGCCACAGCGTGTTGGGAAGGCCTTCCAGAGGAAAATTGAGAGGGTTGTGGCAGCAGAGACTGAGGCCGCTGGAGTGGAGTGTGAGTGTTGGTTGCTGATGAAAGGAGCCATGAACACGCAGACTTGGCACAAAGCTGTCAACAAAATTTCCAATGTACTTGAGGACTCATTTGGTCCATTGGTCTAGACAGCACTTTTGGCCACGATGGGGCATCGCAGACATACAGATTTTCTTGCCTTCGTGTGTTCTTCCTGTCGATGCTCACTGCCTCCTGGTGCAGTCATGCTCTTACATGCTTATTCCGCTATGAGAAGCTGTGGACACAATTTTCATCTCACGATTTCATGCACACATAGGCTGCAGGGCTGTTTGGTAGCAAAGCGGAAAGGAAAAGGAATGACTGCTGCAGTTTGTGGTTGTGGACACCCCCATATGTCGTTTAATGGCTGCAGGAGCAGACTCTATGATCCAAGAACAAGCGCAATCAAAGGAGATTTTGAGCGTCCCACTACACAGCCAGCATCAAGAACTTCAGTCAATGCCAGAATCAATGCCACCAGCTTGCGTCTCCAACAACCATGCTAGCAAACCCTTGTTGCCCTTGGTGATTGCAGACGACGCTGCCTGTTTTAACTGGATACGAGTCAGCAGCAAGCCAGAGAAACATCGTGCTGGGCCTTTGCTGGTCATTGGCACTGTTCAGGAAACCTGTTGAGAACTTGCAGCCCATTGGCAACTATGGGCAGGCAGTCTGCAGGACCGTGCACAGGTCCAAGGCAGGTCGATGTGCGAAGCCACACCCTGTGGCCTTCCCATCCATGCTGAATGCATGGCGCAAAGGAAACCAGGCAGTGCTGGATAGTGGGTCCAGAGGTCCATTGTGTTGCACTTTGGATGGAGTTGATGGCTATATTTGGTGATGTGGGAAGATGTCATGTGCCTCGGACTGTATTGCCCATGGCATATTTGTTTTGTTGTACTATCAACGTCTCTGCTCCCTGCAAATTCACACAACAGCGAGTTGTGAGGGCGCTTGATAGGCAACAAATACACAGTTGAGTGCTATCTGTGTTTAAAAGCGTCTCTGCACGCAAGTGCATTGGGACGTTTCACTGCAACTCTTGTGATAAGGGTGCAGCACCAAAGACAATTGTGTTGCATGCTGCCTGTGGCAGCCGCAACAATTGAAACGGGCATGTTCCTGTGTTGCATGCGCATGGGTCCCCTTATTGCTTGGCAGTGGCAATGGATGTAGACTGATGGACAATAGATGTATGTGGACTGATGCATTGCAGAGCAATGAATTCACTGGAGTCAAGGAAAACACCTCAGCTGCCAGGTGCTGTCTTGTCCTGCAAAAACATGACTAGTGCGTTGTATTTCCGCGTTGATTCTAAGAGTGAACTACATTGATTAAATCATTCCTCTGCAAAGACAATAGCAGTTAAAGGTAAATCATGGCCATGGCATGGCTCTCCAGCAAGGCTAAACCTGACTGTCTTGATCGCTCCTGCATATCGACGTGCTCACACAAACCATATTGTGCACGATCCAACTAGTTCCACCTAAACAGTGGCAGTTTAAGGTTTTCCGAGTTGCAGAGTGGTTGATCTGGTGAACGATGATGAATGCAAGCAACTATGCATGAACATGAACCAGCATACACACATCTTGGTGCTTACTTGGAATACAAACATCCAAGGGCTTGCATACACACATCGTGGTGCTTACTTGGAATGCAATTATCCAATGGCTCGCCAAAGGGGTAGCTACCATGTGGGTCGACTGCCGGTTCTTGTTTTGCAGTAACTCATCACCCTTGTTTCTGGGAGTATGCAATTGTTGACAAAACGGAGTTCCATGCCACCTGGAGAATGCAGCACAAGGGAATTAGAGGCTGCATTCTACTGGCAATCTGCTCTCTCCACAATGCAACGCCAACGTGCCTCTGTCTCCACGACTTCTCTGGTCCAGAGAAGTCACTGGCAACTCAATGGTGCTGCAGGCAACTGGAGCAGCCAGGAACCAGCTACCACGCCAACGGTTGTCCCAGCGTGCGAAACACCTAGACCACGATTCCAGATCCCCCTGGTGAAGCCTTATAATTGTGCAATGCCTTCAGCAGTGTTCCAGGCAATGCTAGGCAGTGAGCAATGGCAAAGGGACCTAAAATACAGAAATTCCAAATGTGTGGCACCTTCCCATTTGGATTGAGTGGCACCAAGTGTGGCTTATCATGCAACAAGGAGACCCCAACTGCCACAGCTGCACACCATGCTCCCAACAAAATGCCTTGGGTTCCTTGCAAACATGCAAAGAATGGACCTGCAGGTTTGCCCATGTACTGCAGTGCCTGTTGGATTTCTGTGACCCTTCAAATATGATCAATTCACTGCAGCTGCTGACAACAGTGTGTCCAGTAGATTTGAGCTCCACACTTCAACCCTAAGTGCACTTGTATGCCCACCACATATCTGTCGGAGATGGATTGGCTATCTCTAGGAGAAACACAGCCAACAAAATTTTGCTGGGTGCTGCAACTCATCGCGTGACCACCCTCTTCTGTTCTCTGAGAAGAGGAATGCCTGAATAAGCTCCTTGAGTCAGCACTGAAAGGTTACTCACATTCACAGCGTTTATGTACAGGATGCGTCCATGCAGTGGCACAAATCGGAAGTTGACCACGTGTGCCGGGATCCATATGGTCCAGCCCACGGCAAGTGTTGGCCAATACTTCTCCCGAATGGTTGCAAACCACTGCGAAGGCTGTCCTTCCATGATCTTCATGGCTCCGTAGAACACCAACAAAAATGCCGGACTCCATAGGAACTGGTCGATGCAGATTTTGGCTCCAATTGCCGTCGCCGTCTTGGGATTGTTTGGGATGACAAGCTGTGGGGAGTGTTGAAAACTGTCTTTCAGCAAGACTGAATGAATGTGTCCATCACACTAACGTGAATTGCGATACACCGGCTATGCAGGTGCTTCTACTGACATCAGGTATTCTCAGTTTCGTTGTCTTGTGGCCCACAACGACCTTACTCCGGCAACGAACAAAGGAACCACATCAAAAGCGCGAGCACCAACGGCCTTATCGTGATGAGCACAACAATGAGGCAAGGGCACTAAATTTCAGAGGCAAAATCTGAACCGCAGAGGCGACGGTGCCTGTCTGCATTCATCCGAAGCATCGGCGCGTCGATTAGAAGACGACTACTGAAATCGCGGCAACAGCGCGGGGTCTGCCATTAGGGCGATGTGCCATCCTACCCTGTCCAAGGCCTTATAGAACTGATGGCACAGGGTGCCATGCGCCAGGAATCCGAACGCCGCGAAGCGCGAGGTTCGCGCCGGATCGTATGCCTCGTCGCACGCTGCCTGGGCTATGACGTCCCCCCCGCCCATGCCCGCCATCGACGTCAGGCTCCTCGACAGCACGGGCCGCCTCGCCAGCTGGTCGCAGTAGCCGCGCCAGAGCCTCCCCAGCACGCCGGCCGGCGCTTGAGACATGGCCTCGGGCGGAGCAGGGCTTTGGGTGCCAGGCGGTGTACTTTATGGCGGCCTCGCCCCCCCTCTCGCCCCTGGCCGAGAAGACAGAAGGAAATGTTTCCTTGACTGTTGCACGTCCTAATTTTCGGCGTGGCACGGGTCGCAGGTCGTTCTGCAGAACCTTGGGGACCGGAGCGTGGCCTCCGTCTGATCATGACAAATTTCGTGGCGACACCACCTTTCAAGTGCAGCTCTGGTCTTTCGGGCGGCCTGGGCCACAGTGATCAAAGCGTTCCCTCCGTCTCATTATGACAGAATTCGTGCTGACACAATCTTTAAAGTGCTGATCTGGTCCTTCCGGCGGCCTGGGCCACAGTGACCGTCGTTGATCCCATCCTTGCTTTTCATCTGTAGATGCCAGCTGCGAAGTGAATGCTGGACAGATATTTTCAGTCAAGTCAGGAACGCTTTGCTAATGTCTTTTCTCAGTATGCTACTTTCGTTGGGGTGATTCTGTCCATCCACATCGAAAATGTAGTATTTCAGAAGCCAAGCCAGAATTTGCCGATGCGTGTTTATAACTGGCAACCGTTTATGTGCTTTTTGGCTGCATGCTATGCAGGTTGCCCAGCAGTAGGCATGGGCTGGGAAGGAGCCAGGCACGGAACACAGCAGCACAGCCTGTTCACGACGAATGGGCAGTGCTGGCCGTTGCTGCGCACAAAGCGTTGCAACGCATCGCTCATCAGAAGTATGTGGCAAATTGAGACCCAATGCTGCAAACTGCCACATCAGACGTGCGCATGTTGTCACAGGACTGTCTCTGCCGTCTCTGCCCACTCTGCTATCACACCAGAGGCACAGCTTCATAATTTCGTTTACAAATCTTAATGTCCATTTATGCCGCTAAACAACGGAACGGACTGCCGATCAGTGTCCAGAATTCAAAAAATAACCTCAAGCGTGGACTAACACACGGCCCACCTCCGTGTTGCTCCCCCCCCCGGCCAAATTTCCATGCTCTATTCTCCAGGCCTGCATGGACCCCCTCTCTTGACTGCCGCCCTATTCAGCCACAGCTGCTGCAAGGGCGACAAGCCTCCTAACAAACACACAAAGCTCAACCCTCCCCAACTCACGCGCGTGTCCCAAGAATCGAAAATCGAAATCTCCCTCCCCCAAGATCGGCAAAGTCCTCTTTATGCTCCACGCAAAGGAGCGCCCTGCCCCTCCCTCTCCAAATCGTGGCTTGACTCCCGTTACCCCCACACCCACCCCAGGCTCCCACCCTGGCAGGGGCCACATTCTAACCGTAGTTCGCCTTGTAAAAATGCTCAAAATCGTGGTGCTTCTTGCAGTCCTCCATGCCGTCCTCCCAGGTGTACTTCTTCTTGAACGCGATGCCGCGGGCGAATTTCTCGGCGTTTGTGCGCAGGTCCCTCACGTGCACCTGCCACGCCGCGTCCATCAGACTCCGCACCTCCTCGTCCACCTCCGCCCCGTCGGGCCCCACTGACACATTCTCCAGCCACGGCTCGTCCCTCATGTTGTACCACTCCACGCCGTACACAGGCAATGGCACGACCCCCCCGTTGGCCAGCGGGCTCACCAGGGGCGGGTGGAAGGTGTGGAAAGTCAGGAAGCGCGTGACCAGCGGCGCGTCCGGGATCCGGTACAGAGGGTACCACGCCACGCAGAACCAGGACGCCGGGTGCAGCTTCTTCAGCTTCAGTTTCTTGAGGTCCGGAAACGACTTGGAGAGCTCCATGACGGCGTCGTACATGGGCAGACGGTACCATGGGGGCTTCTTCTCGAAGTGCTCAAAGTGCAGGCGCATGTGCTGTGGCCACATGTTGATCTCGCACACGTAGCTGTGGGGGTCTGTGGGCCCGTCGCTGGGGAGGAAGATCTGCACAGCTGACAGGTAGGGCAGGAAGTAGGCCATGGAGGGGCCGCGAGTGCCTGAGCAGGGGCGACAAGCTGGCAGGTCAACATCACAGCAGTCACCACACGCATGCAAACACCAAGTGGAAGACAAGTTTCTGCTTGAGCACGGAAGGGGCAGCCTGTACAGCAAAGCCAGGGGCCCCACATGTGCTCGTTCAGGAAGCGGTGCCTGTTGCACGCCCCGACCTTTCTTTCAGTGCGGGTCCTCGCGATTCCCTTGGAAAATTTCGCAACATCCCCTGCTGCCAAGAGCTGACACCATCTCCGTTTCCTATGACATCCTGTGTAAGTCTTCACAAACCATGCACAGAACCATGCCTGCTGGGACAGAGGAACCCCTCAGCCCTTGATACTCAATTGGGAAGTGCCTTGCCACAAATTGACAAACATATTGCACGGGAATAGTGCCACGGAACGATGTTTGGACAGCAGCTGGGGCCAAGAGCAGCAATCTTGGAGACTTGTCAGCCAAGTTATTCTCACCTCCCAGGATGTAAACTTCACGGCCAAACATGCTGGGCTCATAATAGAACTGCCAGACATCAGCCTGCAATAGAAGCAGCTGGATCAGGCACCGTCTGCAGCGCTGCAGGGCACAGTGTCTTCAACTTGTCACAGGCACGCATGTGCGAGCCACACCATTAGTCATATGAGAGGCAGTCCATCTGCATGATCTCTTTCCTTTTTTCGGCGACTTGTCGTGCACAGGCAGGACAGACCATGCGACCATACAAGAATGGACAAAGACTGCCACTTAGCTTCCTGAGCAGAGTTTGCTCTCAAAACACCCCCAAAAGTTTGGTCGGAAGAATTAGAGGGCAGGAGCCCTCCAGTTCAGGACCGATGGCAGGGTTTTGCAATGGTTTGGTACAGGACAATGAAACAGGCCAGGGCAGAGCCACCCACCAGCTTCAGATCCTCAAGAGCTTTTTCTACTCGCTTGGTTGGGTCGACTTCCAGCATCGGTGTTGCCTGCAGTAACAAGCGGTCCAGATCGTTCGTGGGCAGTGGAATTCCGTAGGGCAGGCCTCCACCCCTCTGTTGATCGCTCGCGTCCACCCTGGGCCTGTTCCCCTGATTCGTAGGCTCCTCCCATCCCCTAGTGGCTCCCATGGGCGGCCTGGCGTCCCCAGGTTGGGGCTGTGAGGCAGACGCCCTGCTGGTAGAGACAGCCGTTGGCGCGACCACAGCTGCCTGCCAACCATTCATAGACCTCAACTCTGGCCTCGACATGTTCCCAGCTTGATTCTGTGAGGATTCAGACCCAAGGCCTGACGTGGGTGGATCCATATCGACTGCAGCCTCCCTGTTAGGCCCCACGCGTGGGGAGCTTGTGCTGGCCACAATGTCTGGGGCCTGGCTGCTGTGACACTCTGCAGATTTATCTTGACTGCCGCACAGCAGTCCGTTGGCAAACTGGAAATTCAGCCGCGTCGGTGAGGCCGAAGGCACATAACCGCCATTCATGTACCTCCAGTCCTGCTTGGTGTCAGGTGCCTTCACCTGGGACACAGTGGCGTGTCCTTCCTGAGTTTCTGGCACCTCTACACTGGTGCTGGCCTCACCAACTCCGCAGCCCTCCAGCGACATGCTGGACTTGTTGTTCCGCCGTATGTACACGTCCTTCTCGTCAAAGTTGTTCATGGCAAAGGTCAACCGCTCCCGATCTTTCATGAGCCCTGGGTGCGCGGCCCCAACAGGCCCCTGCTCAGGAAAGAACTGCCCATTCGGATACACCAGCCCCTCTATGTTCACACTGCTGCTCTCCATCGCCTTTTGTGGCCCTGCCACAAGGTTTGGAAGCCCACTCATCATTGAGCTCACTGCTGGCAACATGCCCGACTGGCCCACCGGATTTGCGCACACCACCCTATCCGATGACACAGCTGCTACTGGTGCTGTCACAGAGGGTGCAGCAGAGACAGAAGCCGCCATCCCCATGCTTCCAGACCTCTTAAATGCCTTCGGAGCAGTGGGATCTGCCGTCACTGAGTCCCTTTCCAACGTCCAACCAGTCCCAGACGATGGCCCTGTAGGGGCAGCACTGCTGTGCCTCTCGCTCTCCGGCGCATTTTGAGACTTCTGGCCAGGCAACGACCTGCTCCTTTGTTGATTGTCAGCATGTTTCGATGGGTCTGTTGATACGCCCTTGCTGCGATCTGGTTCCAGGATGCTTGAGCTTCCTGCAGTTCCCACATCTGAAATCGCAAAAAACACAGATTCAGAAAGTTTATAACAGCCCAAGCAGAGAAACAAGAAGCCAGTGCGCTTGGGCAAAAAGTCCTTGCATGGGTGTGAATGGAACATGACAAGAAAAGAAATGCGGTGGGACAATGCAAAAGAACACAGGAATGATGGCTGGGTCCATTGCGGCATATCAACACCTTGATAACGGTGTGCACTCATGATTCAGACCACCCACAAGCTTTGTGGGCAGCGCATTCAGATTCATGCCGCCAACAGCAGACCACGTGCACCTGCAGTGCAGGAATCCACTGATGGACAATCATGGCTGCCCAGCATCAGCCTGAAGCTGATATGGTGAGCTTGCAACTTCAATGTGCCAGCATTCCTAACCACGATCGAGGAACCACTGTGTGCCAACATTGTGTACAATTTCTTCTCTATCATCGTCTGTCACCATGTCCGGTCGACACAGCCATGTTCACAACCACATAGGCAAAGACAGAACTAGCACCCCTTGTGGAGTGGCAATCAATGAGCAGTGACCTGAGCTCCTGGCGGTGTCAGTTAATCGCATGGGCTCCTCCGGTGCCATGGCTGGCTGGACTCCTTGTTCAACCCTCTCAGCACTGTCTGGCCTGGAGCGATTGAGGTTGAGGTTGAGGTTGCTCAGCAGTTCTTCCACCAACTTTAATGCCCCATTGGCAGCTGGCGGCCGATCACTGCTCATCGCCCCAGGGGCCCCTTGCCTCTGCCTGAAGTCGTTCGAATCCCCTCGAATATGGGCAGGTTGAGATTGGGGCGTCCTTGGCTTGCTACCTGGCCCCGAAGCTTGACCATTCTTTGCATGGTGTGTGGGGGTGGGTGCTCGAGGGCCGTGGGTTACACCTCTGCCTGCTGGACCTGTGGACACATGCATGGCTGTATGCATATATGCCTGTGCAGGTAACTGGTGGCTGCCTGGATGCTGCAACACCTGCCCATCGATTTGGCCCCTCCCCAGAGGCGCACCAGGTCCTCTTCCAGTCTTCTTTTTCTTAGGCTTCTTCCGGCCCCTGTTGGCCTGGTTCATGACCCCCATCTGGCCAGCATGGCCAGGTTGATGGCCTGTGGGCGTCCATACTTCAGCCACCACTGCCTCGCCTCTCTCACCACCCTGGCCTATGATGCTGTCCCCATCTTCCCGCGTTTGTGTCTCACAGGATAAGTCAGTGACCTGTGTGCTCACCGCTGCCCCTGTCATTGTCCCAGGCTCTCTACCACTCTGCTCCATGGCTGTGGGCCTGCCACCTCACTGGAGGGCCCCGCCTCCAGGCTAACCAAGTTTTTTGGCACAACTTCGAATGTCAAGACCACGCTCTTCAGGCTGGGGTGGGCCTCCTTGATTGAAAAACGAGCGATGCAGGACTTACCGCTGCTTCCTGGGCAGCACAATCAGTTTGTAAGACGCTGTCACCAGCGAACATACACCTCTCCTGCATCTTCAGCCACTAATTCCATTGGATTGCGCACAAGATACATCCAACAAAGGCGGAGACCAACTGGAACATTTCTTGGTGAGCAAAGCTTCAGCAGAATTCCCATACTCTGTTCACCCTTAGTTGCTTGGGGTGCGTGCAATACTTACAACAATGAAGGTGAACACAGGTTCAGCACCTTTGCTGTGCAACACAGCACGGAAGCTGTTGTACATTACATCAGCAACACTGGTTCAGAAATTCGCACAAAACAAGCATCAAGGGAAATTGCCAGCATCCCTGACATTGAGGCTCACCACAACGGATGGATGTATCCTCCTGAGGAATGCGCTTAAGGCCTCCTGGCTGCTCTCCCCAGCAGTGCCTAGCCGGGACTGCCTGTGCCTCTGCACGTATTGCACCTGCTGCTCGCGCAGCAACACGTAGGGCCCTGTCTACCAGCCACGGATGGAATACAGCAAATGCTCTGCCCTTCACCCTCCCGTACAACCGGATCTCGAAGATGGAGGCGTTCAGGGCCGAGCCCACTGGCAGGCAGAGGGGCCGAGAGTCCCCAGCGCCCCGACCTTGGCCCCCTGCCTGGCCCTTGGCCTTGGCTGGCCGCCGCCGCTCGAGTGCAAGTGTGGTAGCGCTGCACCAGCAGGACCCGGTCCCGCCAAGCCTCCGCGTCCTAAGCCCCCTGATCAGCAACCCCAGTCGTCTTTAGTGTGCGGTGCACAAGGCTGTCGATCGCCCTGCGGTTCTGGAAGATGATCGCCCGGGGGTGGCGGGGCGGGAGTGAGGAAAGGAGTCAGGGTGAGTGCCGAGTGGTGGAAAGATCGACTGGGGACGGGTGTGAGTTCAGGCGCCGCTGAAACGGGCGGCTGCGGGCCGCTGCACTACGAGATCGAAGAGTGAGCCCAGCAGTGACTGGCGTGGTCGGTGTACCAGGGCAGCGGTGCGGTGGGAGGGACGTGGGGCGGACGCCTGCCGGCCACCATTCGCACAGAGCGCCCCATCGCGCGTCTCCGATGGCCGCGGCGGGGAGCAACCAACGGCGCAAAGCCCACCAAGGGGCCAATGCCGGGCGCGAGCAATCCGCCATGAAGCCCGCCCGCGGCGTACGCAGAGCCTTCAACAACCGGGCGAGCTCGATCACCGGGTGCCGCGCCGCGCCCTCGGCGACCCGGCACCGGCTTCCTCGGACGTCGGTCGGCCCATGCGCACGGCGGCCTCCACCCCGCCAGAGATCCCCTCCCCTCACAACACGCCAGCGTCCGGCCACCCCCCCGGGGTCACACCCATCCCCCGCACTTTCCCTAGCCCACACACACACCCACCGCCCCCACCCGCAAAAACAAAGGCGCATTAATCCGCAAATGGAAAATAAAAGGGAAGGACGCGCTCCGCGGCTGCCGCAGCGCGATCGACCGCCCGGCCAGCTCCCACCCTCGGGCCAATGCTCCATCCCACGCGCCGGGCCACCCAGGGGGCCCTGACCCACGCTCCAGCCCGCCAACCCAAGGTTCGGCCGGCCAGGACGCTCGGCGCTGGATGCGGGCGACCGCCAGCGCCCAGCCCCGCATCGCGCGGGTCCCCACCTGCCAGCCGGCGGGCTCCCCGAGGATCTCCTCCGCCGCGAATCGCCCCGGCGGCGCGCGCCAGGCGCCCCGTCTGCCCGACCCTCCGAAGACGAGCCCGCCCTGCTCGGCGGGGATGCCGGCCTTGTCCTGTAGGCGCCGCTTCACGCGCGCCGCGCAGCCCGCGGGATCGCGTACCACCAGGCGGGGGAGAGGCAAAAGGTGCCCCGGGGGGCGGCGCCGCGGGTCAGTTTCAGCCTCCGGGCGGGCAATGCGGCAAACAGAAGGGCTTATGAAAAATTGCGGAGTTGGGGGAGGGAGAGGGGGGGGAGGGGGGGGGGATGAGCTGAGAGGCGGAAGGGGAGGGGCTAGGGGGGGGGGTGGGCGAGCCCCGGGCGGGCAAGCGGTGTGGGGGGGTGCGTGGGCGGGTGCGGGGCAGGGCGTGTTGCCTGTGTCAAGCCCGGGGTCGTTTTGTATGGAGTCGCGGACGCCTCCGGCCATTCGGTTACGACCATGTCAATCCGGCATCCTGAAGAACTGTGCCAGTACGCAGGAGGGGAGGAGGGGGGGGAGGGGCGGGCGGTGGTGGGCTTTTTACGGGGTTGCTGGGGGTCAGCCTGCGGCGGATTAGTTTTAGTACCTGGGGCGGGCTGGTGAAAGTCTTGCGCTCTCCTAGGGCTGAATATCCAGTGATTCGAGCGGAGATGCTGAGCGCTGCAGGAAGTCTGCTGCTCGCTCGCCGAGTGTGGTGGGCAGGGTCGCGCCAGACAGACGCGCAACCACAAGGGGGGAAGGAGGGAGACTTCGAGAGCTCAAACTGCAGCTTCGTCCAGTCGAGGTTCGAAGGGCGCTGCCTCCAGGTTCGTCAAATGAACTGTCTCGTACTTTACCACACATTACGTCCGGCTACGCACTGTACATCTCACCAATGAAATGATATCACATAGTACAAGCGCCAAGCGTTTGTCACCATGGCCATGCGTTCAGGAAAAACATGCCATGTCCGGTCCCCGTACAAGTACTCCGAGCGCACACAAACAATGATAATATCATCCCAAGTTGCGGCTGGGTGGGTGAAAACGAGGTGTGAGCCCGGGGCGCGCGCGCCTAAGTCCACAGCCCAGCTCAAGGGCCGCGAGCGCGCAGTGCCAGTTCCAGTCCAACTGGCCCCAGGGCCGCATGGACCGGGCCACCAGACTGTGCAGGTGTTCCCAGTGCTACCACAAATCGCGCCCACCCGCGTCCGGGCCTCCCGTAAGCTAGCCCACTCCGTAAACTACGTAAACGGCACCACATTCACGCACTTACAATATTTAAATAGAGAAGAAACGTCTGTCAACCCACCCCGCCCTCATGCGCTGCAGAACGTTAAAGTTCAGCGACATCCAACAGACCAGAAAACCTGCCCTATCCAAAGACCCACAATTCACGGGGTCATTCACAGAAGCCAAAACACAATATCTTCCTCGCGTCCGCCTCCTCAACGCAGCACAGCTTTCTTTGCAAGTCATTGTGCCTCGTGCACCGAACACTTCGTAGCTCCTGTTCGCACATGCCACTTTGGGTGTGGCCAGGCTCACAATGGCCAATTCAAGGCAAAAGCCACGCGTGCGTCCACCGTGTCACGTCATGATGCCCTTGAGGACAGCATTGGGCAGCTGGAAGTCAGTCGCACGCCATCCTGCCCCCCTCGCCAAGCGGCCCTGTGCCGATCCAGAGCGGCGTCCGCCTCTTCCTTGCGATCCGGTCCCTGGGCCTCAAGGCTCTGTGCCAGCCCCAACAGGGACCATGCATTTTCGGGAAACTCCCAAAGGTCCCTTCTGTACACAGCCTCAGCTTCATCGGGGCGCCCAGCCTGCCGCAAATGGCTTCTGCTCATTGACCTTGTTCGAAACGGACCAACGCTTGCGTGTTTGCACACACACAAGGTATATCCTTGGGCTGCTTTTGGGTTTTCTCACTCTCTTTTGTGGATGCCAATTCATTGGTATGGTAAAGGAATTTCTGTTGTTCATTGCAAACCAAACGGATAGCAGGGTTGCGCGGATTAACATGGCCTGATACAGTGAACAGCACAGCCTTGCGGCTCGAAAAGACTTGACTGCATTGAACAGCTTGGCTCATGGAAACACAAACGGTAATAAATTCAAAGACAGTGAATTACCCTTACTTGAAGCAACACCCAACCTAAGCACTGCCGGCTGGGCTGGTGTTCCCTCGGTGGCTCCATGTACCCAAGTGCGTCTGATACATTCACTGCTTCGGCCATCGATGATACGGCCACGTCCTGTGCAAGTGGTGACATTGGATCAGTTGGGGACAGAGATGGACAGGCACACTTGCAAGGAGAACCCATAAGTGTGGATGAGCACAATGTGTCCATCAGTGGCACGTTCTGTCTATACCAGTGTGTCTTTGTATCTCTCAGAGTGGATACACTTTTCCTGTACTCAGCTCCAAGATGATACAGGGCAACATGAATGGTTCGAATGTTTAGGGACAAGCATGGCATCGGTCCAATCCCATTTTAGCAGATGTCACTTGTTAGGCCCACATTGTTCAGTGCTTCCTGTCCAATGTGAGGTTGATGTGAATTGCTGCAAGTACAACGATGATACAGCTGCACCCGACTTTGATTACTGCAAGTGCCACGATCGGTGCCTGCTCTTAATGTTGCTGCTAAGGATTCATTCATCCAGTTTGTTGTCACAAGTGCAGGCAAACGCCAGATGCCGTAGTGCACTGGTCACCACTCTCCACAGCATAATATCAAGACATTGTGCTCAGAAGGGCAGCTTCCAGGGCATGGACAGCCAATTTCTGCCCAAACCACCTTGACCCCACACCAGAATGACACTCACTGACTCACCGGATTGCCTCTCAACAGCTCCCACTTTGCTGAGGCTTGCAAGTACATGATTCTCGCAAGCGCCCCATAAGCCTGTGTGTAGATCCCAACCCCCTGCCCGGGCATTGTCTTCACATCCTCCGGAATCTCCTCCACAACTGCCTTCAGATCCAGGAACGCTCGCTCTGCAGCCACCTTCTCATCGGACAGTTTCGCTGCCAGCTTCCGCGCTGCCCGGCTCCCGCCCTCGATCTTCGGCATCTCCAGGTCCGCCGCCCGCAGCAAGAAATGTGCAAAGCGCCACAGCGCCACAGAAAACTTGTACCCCCCCTGGGAAATCCAGCCCCTGGCGTCCAAAGGGGGCTCCTCCATCGCCTGCAGCCTGTCCCATTGCGCGAAGCGCAGCCACACCGTGACCAGGGGTGCCCAGTCCATGCCATCGACGACGTAGGGCGGGTACAGCTTGCCGAGCGCGTCCCGGGCGGCCTGGCCCTGGCGCTGGGCCGCGCCCAGCATCCCGGCCATGCTCGCGCAGTAAATGAGCATGTTGTTGTTGTGCTCGGGCAGGTAGGGCGACACGCACTTGGAGGAGTGGCGGAGGTCCATCTCCCAGGCCTCCTGGTTGGCGTCGACGCCGTCCCCGTAGCGGCCCATCCTCAAAAAATTATGCGACGGCATGTGGGTCAGGTGCCCGAGCCTGGGCATGATCCCGCGCAGCTTGTCCGCCGACGCCTCTCCCATCTCCGCTCCCCCGGCTCCCCTGCCCGGCGTCGACGCCTCCGTGATGTGGATGTGGAGGTGCAGCGCCAGCACGTGGTCGGGGTCCATCTCCAGCACCCTCAGCAGCAGCCGCTCGGCCAGCCTGGCCGATCGCTTCATCGCCGTGGCGGTCACCTCGCGCCCGCGCACCGAAGTCAAGTCTGGCAGGGCCGCGGACAAATCCACGTCGAAGGCCCCCGGATCGTCCTCCAGCCCGCCTTGCGCGTTGCGCACCAGATCACC
Organism: Ostreobium quekettii; assembly: GCA_905146915.1. Lineage (NCBI taxonomy): Eukaryota > Viridiplantae > Chlorophyta > Ulvophyceae > Bryopsidales > Ostreobiaceae > Ostreobium > Ostreobium quekettii. Next base: position 68,280 of record CAJHUC010001116.1, read on the forward strand.
CCAGATCCCCTTCCAGCTGACGTCCGGCTGCTTTTCTCCCACCCCCAGGTGGTACTCCCATGGGCTCAGATTCATCAGCGCCTCCGCCGCCATGGCCAGCGCGTCCGCGTCGCCGGTCCCCCTCGTCCCCAGCGCGAGCATCATCTGCGCGAATCTGACCTCCCCGGCAAGCTGGGCGTGCCCCGACCACCGCCCGGACGGCGGGAACCTGGACCCCATGGCCCGCAGGTACGCCGCCTCGCGACCCAGTCCCTCCGATTTGGGATCCGCCTTGAGCTTCCTCTCGGCGATTTCCAGCCCGCGCGATGTCCATCCCGCCGCCTGGGCCGAGTCCGCCTCCGAGAACACCGGGAAGGGCCCGCCCGGGACGCCCGGCACCTTGTTCTGATTCGGCGCATTGGCGTACGCCAGGCCCCACCAGCACATCGCGCAGTCGGGATCCCGCCCCACCGCCTCCTCGAAGCTGCGGTTGGCCTCCAGCTCGTCGAAGCCGAACCTCAGGAACAGGCCCTGGTCGAAGATCGCCGGCACCAGCTGGTCGGTCGAGTCCACCGCGTGTGCGCGCACCATCTTTTCGAAAAGAGTGATCCTTTCGGCCATGTCAGCCGGGGCACAATCAAACGCGGGGGGGCCCGAGCGACCCCATTTCAAAGCCCCGTAGCCCAGGGCGCAAGTCAAAAGCAGAATCAGGGTGGCCGGCCACAGGGCCGTCAGGACGGTGAAGGTGGGCGGCGGGGGGCTTGGCTTGCATTGCCGATCCGGGTCTTCGCCTTCCGGAGGAGATTTTGCCGCGCCGTGCCTCTGCTTGAGGCCCGTGGCCACGCAGGCCAGGGTCAAGGCGGAGAGCGCCACGGGGAACGGCATCGCGGGGGTGGTCGATGGCCAAGGAGCGCTCCCTCAAGGGCTGGTGCCGGAGCACCAGGCCCCAAGGTTCGGATGCCGCGGAGAGCCGCCACGCGAGAGGCGCACCGGCGGGAAGCGGGTGTACGAGCGGAGTGCGTCCAATATATAGCCCTAGGGGGATCCTGCAGGACGATGCTTTTGAGGTGTGAGGTTGATGGGTTACGTGTGCGTTTCGTTGGTGCGAGGACAGCGCTGCGTCGTACATTAGTTTTCAATGAGCAAATCGCGGGCGCTGCTTGCTTGGGCGAGAGGAAGCTGACGCCTAGCGCCCGGCTTGTTATGTAAAACTTGAGAATATATTAGTCCCTCAGTCTTTCTGTGTGCGGATCCCATGCTATTGTGCTGACGGGGACAGCGTGGATCACTGGCTGTAGGTCCTAAGTTGTGGCACCGGCGATCGTGACAGCTGGGCTGTCACGGGCTTCCTGCAGGCCACGGAGCCACCCGCTGGGGACGGGAAGGCCAGCGGGCGTAGTCGGAAGGCAGCAACGGCGGCCGGCGATGGAGGCTCAGACGTCGCATGGGCTTGGCGAAGCACGCTGCATGAAGGTGGGTCGCATTCCTCGAGTCGCAGACGATCCACGGTTGTCCAAGGTCGCAGGTCTCTCTGGGGTTGCTGGTGACGATCCGCCCCAGCCGACGTTCTCAGCGTAACGGATCGGGTTCTCATCTCCAGCGGGGCCTCCGTTGGATCTGGATCCCGTTAGTTCCAAGATGGGCTGTTCCCGCGAAGAAGTTGTTTAAAACTCTTGGCGGCATGGGCGGTACTTGCGATACGTGGGCGCCCCCACGCAGCAGCGCCCACCGCTGTGGGACAGGATGGCAGTGCACACAGAGAGACGGGCTCTCGTTGTCCAGCGGGACCTGCGTTGGATCTGGGATCCCATTGGATCCCAGATTGGCTGTGGCTGCGAAGAATTTTGCAAAACTTTTTGGCGGCATGGGAGGTACTTGCGATATGTGGGCCTCACGCGGCAGCGCTGTGTGACAGGACGGCGGTGCATACAGAGAGACGGGCTCTCGTCTCCAGCGGAGCCTGCGTTGGATCTGGGATTCCGTAGGATCCCAGATGGACTATTCCCGCGAAAAAAAATGTTCAAACTTTCTGGCGGCAGGGGCGGTACTTGCGGTATGTGGGCCTCTCGCAGCAGCGCCCACCGCTGTGGGACACGACGGCGGTGCACACAGAGAGACGGGCTCTCGTCTCCAGCGGGGCCTGCGTTGGATCTGGGACCCCGTAGGATCCCAGATGGACTATTCCCGCGAACAAAAATGTTCAAAATTTTGGCGGCATGGACGATACTTGCGATACGTGGGCGGCCTCATGCGGCAGCGCCCACCGCTATGGGACAGGACGGCGGTGCACACAGGGAGCGGTGCTCCGCACAGCACCGCTGCGGAGCGCCTTGGGGATCGCGGTAGAGGGATCATGGTAAGCGCACCGACGGTAATCGAAACGATGCAGGAAAGGGGGGGCCAGCGCCAGGGTTGCCAGCGCCAGAATCGTGTGAAGGTGGCAAGACATCAGCCAGCCTGCCCCTGGGGTGAACCCGCACCAATGGCCGAGCTTTGCCAATGCGAAACCCAAGGGTCGGAATTCGAATTTTCTTGCAGCAATGCTTGGCTGGCAGGGGCCTGTGCTGTATGAGAATCTATGTTCCCTGACACAATTTCTGTGTTGTCCAGGATTGGTCCTTCAATCCATGCAAGGGCTGCATGCCCCTCCACACTTGCTGTGCAGCCAGGGGTTTACCATTGCACCGAAAACAGCTGAGCTATGTTGTCAAAAGATCGGCAGAAGTCTTCTGCCAGAAGAGCAATGCGACCAGCCACCAGGGAAAGGATTGTACATGCCACCATTCACAATGAGGAACCAAAAGGACGAAAGTTCACAATAAGCAAGAGCAGCACAGATGGGCTGCTGTGTGCAATTTTACAAGGAAGCATCGAACAACCAGAATCTGAATTGATTGTGGCCTCACCAACTCTGTTGTAATCGCCAATGAATTGCATTTCTTCAAAATGCAACTTCATTGATAAGGCAAGAACTTCAGTGAACTCCTACGACTTCGACTTCAAGGCGTCAGCACCAGTGCGGGCAATGATCAACTTACCATGGAAAGAAGGAAGGAAGCAACTTGGGATCCAACAACTTCGAAGTTCAACAAGCACCGATCCGCTTCTTTTAAGCTGCCATTCCATGTCATGCCCGTTCTGAAGCAAGCAGCGGGGCAGTTAAGGGCAGATAGACAAACGCAAGAAGTTCGTGCACCAGACACATTGTGTTCAGCATGAATAACGTCTATCAGAGTCTTGGGAATCTTGGGCAATCCTGGATAATCGCAGCTGCCTCCGAAGGTGTGGATCCATGCTGACCAACAGTGATCCATTCTTGGCACCACAATAATTCATATGTTGTCTATTCACAAGGGTTGTGGGGGCATTTTCACCATCATGTACATGGATTATGTTAAATATTTCCAGGACGCATGATCGACTCAAGCGTGCACTGCAATCCGCTTCAAATTGAAGTGACTGCGCCATGGTCACCCTGCACTGCTATTGCATTAAGAGAAGCTCTTGATTTCTCGAGTACGAACACTTGGAATAGTTCAGTACATAGCTCCAATGACTGATATTGCCTCTGGGTCACTCACAGCATATAAAGGGAAGACATTTTTTGATTTTCGTACAGTTAGCATCAAAGTGATGCTAACAGGGGGGGGCCCAGCCATCGATGCTCAGAGACTATGTAATTGTACTAAAATCAAAAGAAGAGGGTAAGATGCGCAAAACCATCGCTGATCAGCGGCATCCAGCTCATGACTTGTTCCAATACCTCCTTGGAGCATTTAATTTTCAAGACAATCCCTAGAATGGATCAATTCACAGCCTTTGGGGCTGCTCACACTGTCCAACATGGCCTTGCCATTCCATTTTCGACCCCTTTACAGTCGCTGCAACCTGGCTGCGTTTTTCTCATTCAAAACATATCGAAGGTGTGTCACACTATGAGGTAACGTTGTTGAGCCAGCCTGGCGTCGAAATTAGGATTGACGCTAAGGAGGGGTTGGAGGGGGTAAGATTCGTGAATGTACTCGAGGCCACATCCCGCCTTTCCCTCCCAACGTCTAAGAGAGATATAAGTGCCAAGTTGTGGAGGTGTAAAATTTTTACAAAGAGAAAGAGGAACAGGTCGTACAAAGCTGTGGAGGTGGGGTCTGAGCTTAACATTATTTTGACATTAAGCATGCAGAATTCAATGCAATGTCTTCCCTAAAGACACGATTGGTTCATGTGTGCTCGATTTCTGTCAAATCGCTTAGGTCAAAGATATCCAATGCGCTCGTACTACACAGCTCAAGGAACTTATGTATTCCATATCGATGTTTAACAAGCAATCACAAGGGTACACATAACTACTCATATTCTTCTGTGTTTCAAGAACGGCATTGAATTTCAAACACAATTTAATGACCAAATAATACCATAAACAACGTCAATCAATATCATCGGATGGTACGGAAACGGATTGAAATGTAATGATTGATTTGAATTCAACCAAAATTATTCAAGAACTGTAAATACCAGGAATTCATTTTACTAAGGTCACATGCAATTTGCCTCCAAGCATTGGAATGGGTTAATCAGCTCAATGAATACAAATTTATCAGTCATCTGATTCACAAATGAGCGTTGAAATTAACTTACATAAGAAACTTTAACGGTTGAACCGATGTACAGTACATTGATTTGGATGAGAGGCAACAAATAAGCCGAGCCATTCTCTACATTTGCTGCGTCCAATGCCTATAGTCATTTCGTTCTTTAATATAGCCTTTTCAGATCACCAGTAATTGACCACTATCCTGCAGCCAGCTGGCTCTGTCAGTTACTAATTTACAATCCGATGATCAACTTTAATTGATGAAACTTGAGATCATCTCAATTCAAGGCATCCCAAATGCAGTACAGTTGAATGGATGTCGCTTCTTCTCGATGTTTCACTTGCACCTTTCAAGTTTACACAGCTGGAGGTCGATGGATAATCACTGATGTGCTGTGAGATTCAATGAGAAAAGTGCAATTAGAATTGGGTGTCAGACTAAAGAGATGAAAATCTGGCACCGATTCAGCCACAATCATCAGCAGGTCATATGATTCCTGACATATGATGAACTGGCCGACTTCATTGAGATGGCGAGGACGGCTACCCAACGACCAGCGTCAATTTTGCTAATTTTCTTGAGTGTCACGATTGTTGATCAGATCACTGAGCTAGTGCTGTGAATTGAAGTTGTGGGGATGTGCTGTGAGATAGCGAACATGGTACACATAAGAGAAGTGTGAGTTAAGTCCGCCGTTCTGTGTGTGAATTTTGGTGGACCAAAAAAGAGACATGCGTACTCTGGTAGCTAAAGAGAGCCTGAGTCTTGTACGCGGCTGCTCTTGGTTTGATTGTAAGACAAGTTGAGTTAAGTCCTGGCAGCTTGTTGGGCAAAGCACGCCGAGTGCGTTTGAGCACCGCGCGCACCAAGGTTGCCACGGAGGTCGAAGCAAGCGTTTGACCTTTGCTATAAAGGTATGACCAACAGCGCCTGTCCATGGCGTGTTCAGATCCATCTTTGTGTGTATTGGATAATCCAATTTGGATTGTGATGCCACCATCCCGAGCTGGGATAGCTAAGGAACTTTGACAGGCTATGATTGTGCATGCTGATTTCGCTTTCAAACTACGTATATTATTCCTCACTCATAATGTGAATGTGAATACGTCTATTTAGCGTGCCTCTACATGTAGCGCACAGGTGGGGACCACAACGCGCCAATACTAGTGTGCATGCCATACAAACTGCAAGAAAAGACTTTTCTTAGTTCCCAACTTGTCTTTAGCTTATATTTCAGCACCAAAATACGTCTAGTGTGTTCGAAGTATGCATAAATCTGACTCAACTAGGATTACTTGATTTCTTAACTTTTCAAATAGTTATTTATAAAATTTCGAATACATAAGCTGCACAAACAACTGCAACATTGTAATTCAACGAACAATATAATTCAGTGCATTCAAACAGCACATCTGTGTAATTGTATTATATTGTTTGATACTATTATATGGTTTGGGTCACACGATCGGCAGCTTGTCGGCAGCGTGG
>CAJHUC010001117.1:0-42787 GCA_905146915.1 Ostreobium quekettii
GATTATTGGGCCAACAGAACATGGGTTGATATTGCACCGAGACGCTTTGCCTGCCTTTGGAGGTTCACTGTGACCTGGTAACTTCCAGAATGAGTCCAAGCGTTTTATCACGAACTGTCGAGCATTCGTTCAGCCACGGCGGGCATTTGCCACGATATGAAGCAAATGCGCAGTGTGAGCTCAACATTGTACCGGTGTCCGAACAGCAAGCAACGATAGAGGGGATCTGTACGTGCCCGCAGACTGCGCATTACTGAGTTTTATTTCTCTGCTACCGTAGCATATTCAACCCTTCCGCATCAAGCAATTTTAACTTTGCGCTTTTCGCTCCTCATTTATTGTCAGAGCGTTGTTTCTTTTACGTTGCTCCGCAAAATTAGTATTGAAGGAGCATTGTTCATTTTACTGTTTTCTTCGCAAAAATGTACAAGCGTTACATAATTATGCGGAAGGGTTGAAAACACTACGGTACAGGTGCGCACCGGCCTGCGGCTTTTGCACCTTCTACAATACTAAGAGAATCCCTAAACGAACTCGGGCTCGCCTGAGCACCGCTTGCTGTCCCCAAATCCGTCACAAAAATCACCAATCGCACCAGCACGTCAATGAAAGCACCCATTAGCAGCAAGTGCTTTAGTGCATTGCTTCGGTACTTAAGTACTGGCGCCAGCCATGCTCCAACTCACGACGTGTTCCTGTCACGACATCTTCATGACCACATGCCCGTCACAGAATGAGCGCCAGCTCGCCCAACCGGCCGCCGCCAATGAGGAGCAACAGGGGGGAGGATTAATGATTGTGAGGGGGAAATCAGGAGGGGATTCTGTCAAGAGAAGACGTGACAGAATATCCAATGCACAGGCAGCCAGAGCGCGGAAATGCCCTGTCTCAACAACAGTTCATTTACATCCTTTTGGTTTGTCAGGAATTAGCCACCTCAGCACAAGACGTGGTTTCATCAGCTGTGCGTGCATGCATCTCTTCGCCACTGATGTGGCAATTCAACCGATATCAATCTTGTGGAGAAGAAAGCTGATTTGCACTATGCGGTGAACCATCGGCAGGTGCTCAAACCCGCCATCCATTGTGCGTAGGAGCAACTGTGATGACTCCACAAGGAAACGCCCAGACAACTTGAAATTTTGATGAATCATCGAATGCAAACTGCTGTGGATGGTTTGATAATGGGATTCCATGTGCTGCGCTTACACGAACTGATTTAATGTTTGAAATGGGCGAGCATGAGATACATGTGAATGAGATTTCAAATGCGGGGTAATGTTGATTGATTTCAGATGCGTCTGCAACAATAATATGAATAAATATATGTGCAGAAAAGTTTTGTTTTGCAACGAATCAAATTGGCGGACAAATGGAGGTGAGCGGAACGAAGTGTGGTCTTTTGCAATAAACTTTCTATTCACGTGATCGCAGTTTTTGTTGATTGCTGGGGGAAACACATCCATATCCAGGAATGATTTGGGGTCCAAAAGGAAGCCGTCAATGGGATACGGCAGGACGTGACTTAGTGGAATGATTGGCGACAGCCAATTAGTTGCTGTAACCACTGGCATCAGTTGCGTTGGAGTGCTCATGCGGTGTGTGGGGTCTGAGCGCACTCTTGCAATGGAAAAATGGGGGATGGATGCCTCTCTCCTGCGGCTTGTTATTTACGCCGTAAGCACAGTCTATATTTGCGTATTTATTTTCGTATTTCAACGCGCGTTTTCATAAAAAGACACGAATGCAGACTGTCGTTACGCCGGAAATGGCAAGTTCGCTCCCCTCCATGTGGATATGGGAGCTGTATTTGGGCATCGTACACCAGGCATATCATCTGGATGGTCGCAAGCGTGACACTGGTCAATGTCAGACTTTGGGTGATTTCTTTGGAGATTGAGATTCGCACTCCGTAGAAATTCAGATTCACATTTTGAATGTGACCAGGGAGCTGTGCACTAGGAAAACAAAGCCAGGTGGCGCGTATTTCAACGGGTTATATGGATGTGCGTTCCTTCAAATTGCTTTGCGAACGTGTTGAAATGCACCAACATACCGTCAGAGACACACCGGGGGACAAGCAAAACATGTTGCGTGAACTGTTTTGCATGAACTACAGAGAACGCATCCTACGTTCGCGCGTTGCACTTCAAGCTCTGGACGTGTTGCACCAGCATCGATGGCCGGCAAAGAAACTTCGCCTGCACCCCACCAACTGTGAAAGTGTTCAGTGCTGGGGATCTGCACGAGCCAAATGATGCAGATCTCAAACATTGGCTGTTACTTACGCTCACCACACAAGTTGTGTGCATTTAATGCTTAACCCGCAACATGCACTGACACGTCATGGAAACGACCGGCTGGGCTCCACAGCGACACACACGTGTCAATATTCAGACATGCTTACGATTTTATTACTCTAATTAATCGCCGTGGTCACGGCGGTCATCGCTGACCGACATATTGTCTCAGATGGCAAAGGAGGGGACAGGCCGTGAACTCCTGATCGGGATCGCCGCGCCCCAAGGGAACTGAACGCAATCGGGGTGCCCAAGGTTGCGCAGAATTGCTTCCTTGTCAATGACAAGAATGACAAGGTGCCATTTAACCAACACAAATTGTCATCATCATCATCAAGATTTTTTACATATCGAGGAGAGGAGGCAGCCATCAGCTCCCCATTTCGCCCGAGCAAAGCGGTGTCCACGAATTGTTTGTTGAGAACCTACGGCATTGCCACAATCCAACTCAGAATATCACAGGGCCTCTCGAACGGGTCGGCGACAATTCGTCCAAGTGCCGTCCTGGCCAAAACATCGCAACCCGTCAGAAGCATGCTGTTGGAACTGGAATTGACCGAGCATTACTAACAGCTGGACGCATAAAGAGGTGATGAGGCCTTAGGAACTGCACTAAGGACATTGATGAACGGACTGGATACAAGGGACATAATCCCTGTTGTCCCTTTGCTCCGCTGTAAACCGTTGCCTCGTACTCGAGCCTACGGTCCCCGGTGGCAGGGGACGCCACCCCTCGACCCGAGGTGATATTACTGCCTGCACCAAATCGGTGACTGCTTGCACCAAGTCACGTGCACACTTTGTCCTAACCTCAATTTTAGGGTTAGGTTTAGCTTTAGGGTGAGTTTTAGGGTTAGGGTTAGGGTTAGGACAGGTTTAGGTTTAGGTTTTAGGGTTTAGGTTTTAGGTTAGGCTAGTTTGGACGAAGTTGGACATGATGTGCACGTGACTTGGTGCAAGCAGTCACCGATTTGGTGCAGCCAGTAATTTTATGCCCCTCGACCCTGCCTGCCCACGTGAACGCAACATCGAACATCAGCTTGAGCAAAATGACCTCAGCGTTAGTGCAAAACTTTGCATTGCAAAGTCCCCTCGCAGGTGCTCGACAGGCACCATCGCCTTCCTCCGAGCTGCCAGAAACAGGTACCTGCGACCCAACCAGCTGGGCGGCTCCCAGGCATAGGCGCACGCATGTCATCGCAAGGCGCCTTCACCGGCCAGGGTGCTGACGGTGGGGCGGCTGCCAAGTCGTCAGGCGGGGCCCCGGTGGAGGGGATGAATGGGGCCAATGCCGCGGAACAGCCTGGTGGGGGAGGAACTCTGGCCTCCCTCTCGGCGACCGTGGCCGCTTTAGCGGAGCGTGTGTCGGATGTTCAGGTGACCAGAAGGGCGGGAGCCAAAAGGGGAGGGGGGGACCAGTGGGCAGGAAGCTAAGATACGCTACACGCTGAGAAGAAACCTCGTCGTCCAAAAGGGCACCCCGCTGTAACATTGGCTACATGACGAAAAGAGAGCATGTCATCCAAAAAGGCCCCCCACCCCCGCCCCCCAAAAAAGACGCAACCCGTTGTGTGTGAGGCACATCAAATGGATGTAGCTTAGGTCCTGGGCCCAGAGGACCAGTGCTTGCTGTGACCCGCGCTGTGGGCTGTGGACTTGCGCGGGGTGTTTCCTTGTTGGGTGCCTGGATTGGCGGCGTGGATGGGGGATGGATGTGGGCTGGGGTCTTTGACATTGTGGTTTAGTGTTGGGGTGCTCTGTGCTGGCCAATGATGGCCTGGCATGCCCAAATGTGCTGACCTGCGTGCAAGTTGTTGCTGTTGTGTTATGGGTTGCAGGGGGCTGCAGCAGCAATGAAATGTCATGTCTTCGTGTCATGCTTGCTATGCGACTGCAATTATGTTCAGTCTCCGTTCCCAGCTCAGGTCTGCAGGCAGAAATGATACATGCGCAGAGTTGTCAGTCGATTTGCTGCAAATGGGTGCTTTTATGGTGCCCATAACAGAGATTCTCCTCATTAGCGGATTGCCTACACATTCTGGAAAAGAGCTGTTTGTTGGGTGGTGTGTGTTGGCTGTGACAGGCTGTGTGCTGCTCTTGCTGACTGTGTTGATTACAAACTGACGAGGCGTGATCCCCACCGTTTCACCTGTACAAACAGATGCTATGGCAGGGATTCGCAAGACGCAGCAGAGATAAACAGTGAGGGGATTTAGAAAATGCTAGGGTGGTTTGTTCAATGACAACATCTTGTCCAAATCCAGCATCGACACAGCAAGACAAAGCAAGCAAAACGAAGTGGTGCCCGTGCTGCACCCAGGCGCCTCCCACACTCTACTGTAGTCCCGCTAAAATTTCTGACTCCCGACAGGGGTGCAACTGCATGTAACTTGTGTGTTCTTTTTGGATAAGAGGGTGTTCTCCTGGTTGTGTGCAAAGTCAATTTGATGTGCGGCCCTGATGCCCATGATCATATGCTCTGTTCAGGTCGAAGGCGAAGCTGAGGGGAAGCCAGACGAGCCAGACCCATCCTTGAAGTCAACGGGGCTGAAAGAGTCTGACAAAGATGTTGAGACAAACGTTGTTGGCGAGACGATGTACAGCTCTGCTAGCACCTTCGAAGAGCTCGGCCTGACAAAGGAGCTGCTGGAGGGTCTGTATAGTGAAATGAAGTTCCAAAGGCCCTCCAAGGTCCAAGCCACAACGCTGCCCATGATTCTCACACCCCCCTACCGAGACCTGATAGCTCAGGCGCACAATGGGAGTGGCAAGACAACGTGCTTTGTGTTGTCGATGCTCACGAGGGTGGACCCCGTGCTGCATGAGCCGCAGGCGCTGTGTGTGTGCCCAACACGAGAACTGGTGGCCCAGAACCAGGCCGTGCTGCTGAAAATGGGCAAGTACACTCAATTGGAGTCCCTCAGCACTTCCACCACTGAAGAGCTGCCAACAAGCCAAAAGATCAAGGCACAGATCATTTTTGGCACTCATGGCAGGCTGAAGTTCTGGATCAGTCGACGGATGCTTGGTTTGGGGAAGATGAAGGTGTGCTCAGCAGGCGCAGCTTAGAAGACATGGAGCAACTGCCAAGCGTAAAACTGAGATGGAACAATGCTAAGCCGCACTCCTGGCTGGGCATGAAATCGTGCCAACCGCAATGGAATACAAAATGTGCTGCAGACTGTTGGATAGGACACATTGTACTATTTGTTGGGCACACTGTCTTGAATCCCCAAGGAGGCATGGGCAATTCTCAACTTAAGCTAGAACTTTGCAGTTCGTAAGGGCATGTTGTGGAGTCTGTTCGAGTTCGTATGCTTGCATGCAGTAACCATCTGCACCCACACAAAATCTGTACGACTTTCTGCCAGTCCCTTTGTTCACTGCCATAATGCTTTGTGCTCTGATTAATTGGCGCTGACCAGGACACCTGCGCCCTTTCCTTCAATGCCCTCATCTGCTGACATACGCTGCCATTTGTGGCTCAGTGAGACACAGCCACTTGTGCGAACAGTGTTGGACTTGCAGCAGGTGACATGGCATGGAACTTGATGGCTTCCCATCATCAGCCTGTTATGCTGATAGTTATGCTGATAGAGCTCATCTGTGCTGTCCAACAGCATCACATTGATCTTTACCTCCAGGCTGCTGGCTGCTCAAAAGGTTTGCAGAATGCTAGCAATATGCCAATGTTCTGTTTTGGGCCTGCTGCCATAGGTTGTTGTGCTGGATGAGGCTGACAACATGTTAGAGGGACAGGGCTTTGCTGATGACTCCTTCCGCATGATCCGCGAAATTCGCAGCCAGAGCCCAAATATTCAGCTCCTCATGTTTTCGGCAACATACAATGACGTGGTCAGGAAATTCGCTTGCAGGATAACAAAGGAGGCAAATGAGGTGTGTTGGACTCGTTGTGGTATGAGCTGTGTTTGTCGCTTGGACGAATTGTCTTCAGTGGAAGTTTTGCCCTATTGCTGATTTCCAATCCCCAAGTTGCTGTCTGTGCATCTTTCTTGTGTTTCTTTGACTCTGGTTTGCTATTTAGAGTATCTTCCACCTGACACCCCTCTGAATGTCCTCATTGTGTCGTGTCAACCAAAAGAAGTGCCCAGTGGAGTGGAAGGCGATTTTCTTGTACTCTTCTGAATACTGAGGTCTGTGTGAGCAGGTAGGACAATACATTCAGTTGCACTTATGACCTCCATTGCCTCACATATGCCTCCCTGTTATTTCCACAATGGGCTTGTGTTCCTTTGTGTTGTTGTCAGCTTATGCATTTCCTGCACCAGGTGTTCCTTCCCAAGGAGGAGCTGTCGCTCGAAGTCATCAAGCAATACAGAGTGAATGTGCCCCAAAAGGAGGACAAGGTTTGGGTACTGCTCCAGCAGATCCTTCCAAACTGCGAGAAATTGGGGCAGACAATCATTTTTGTCAGGACAAGGGAAATGGCGAGGGTGCTGCATGGCATGCTGACCAAGGATGGGTTCAAATGCACTGCCATAAGTGGTGAGATGCCATTTGACAAGCGGGACCAAGTTGTGAATGAGTTCAGGAGTGGTGTGACAACGATCTTGATATCCACAGATGTGCTGTCCCGAGGTTTCAATGTGGATGAGGTGAGCCTGTTTGTGCTGGCCAGCAGCACGAGACCCTTGCTTGCACCCTTGCATCACCTGAAATGGCATGGGATGTGCAGAAGTGCTATCTAGCATGTCTCTAAAATGAAATAGATGGGGATTTATGCTGCAGTCTGGCTTGCTGTTTGGGATAGAGGTCATGGCTGCATCAAAGTGCATGTCGCTATGTTCTGGGCTGCATAATATCTGTGCTATTAGGACAGGCCATTCTCGTCACAACGCTCGATGGCTTCTCTTGACACCCACTGTGGCGCACACATATGTTGTCCAGAGGATCCAAACACTCCTCCAGATACTCAACTTCTGTGCAAACTCTCATTCTCCAGTTATGTTGGTGTGCTGCATTAATTTGTTGCTGGAGTTAGGTGGCACCTGGATCCCCTGCTGGAAATTCACCAACATGTGTAAGCCATGTTGGTTGTTTGCCAATATGTGCCTGCCTGTTATGAACACAATGAGCACAACGTGTGGCTGCTGTCTTGCTGTGTTTGGATCCCATTCAACACTTTCTGTGAATTTCCTTGGGTTTGCAAATGTGTATCTGTACAAGCCACAGCCATCCTGGTACTGATTTTCATGGAGCACTGCTGTGCAGCACAGGTGTAAATCCAGCTGTGGAGTCCAACGTGTGGAATATTGATAACCTGTTGCTCACTGCCCGCCTTGGTTGCAGGTCACCCTGGTTGTCAACTACGACATACCAACAGATCGCAATCGCGAGCCTGCTTATGAGACATACCTGCATCGCATTGGGCGGAGTGGCAGATTCGGACGCAAGGGTGTGGCCTTCAACCTCTGTGTCAGCAACTGGAACGTGAGTAGACTGTGCCCACCAAGCCCCCAGCTCATGCTGCGGTCTCCACATGCTGTGGCTCACTTCTGGATTATGCATGCCACAGACTGTGTCATAATTGGACACCTGCCTGTATTTCCTTCTGGCCGTTTTTCAGGATTCAGGTCCGTTCACATTGCCCACGAGTTCCCAATGTGCTGTGCAGGTGCTGTTGTATGCTTCTCCAAACATCTGTTGTGGGGGTTGTGCCATGTTTTCGAATGTTGCAATGGCACCACAAGGCTCTTCGCTTGTACATCTGCATTGATGACATCCATCAATGTGTGGCTAATCATTGCCCTTGCACTTGCTGGGGATTGGGGGATTCATTGTGGCTTCATAAGTTCATGTTGTGCCTCCACAGGATGGGGATATCCTAGATCGAATATCTGAATACTTCCAGCGCCAGATACCTGAAGTCCAGTACGATGACGAAGAGGTATTTTTGAAAATTCTGAAGGATGCTGGACTTACTGAGGGCTGAGGCATGCACCAGAAGTGCAGGTGGCTGACCAAAGTTGAGTTGCAGGTTTTTGACTGAGTCTTGGCTTTCAGGTGGCCTTGGCATTGGTGTGAGAAGCATTTATAGCCTTTGAGCAGGCTGCTGAACAGTTGCAGTTCGACGAAAATGGCATAGACTTTAGCACAGCGGCCAAATGCAGGATTATTTCAAATACGCATGGGAAATTTCACCCATCGAGAAATGAGATGTCACAGGATGGGGTTGCAGCTCTGGTTGTATGTTGTTGTTTTGTCAGAACACATGGAAGGTTCAAATGCATCATGTCAAATCCTATTACACTTTCATTGTGTCCACACAACTTAAGTCTTCATTTTCAAAGGCCCAGGCCCTGCTGCTGGAATCAAAGGAGTGATGTCCACAAATGAGAGAAGGCCACTTCGCTGTGACGAAGTCCCACACAACAAATCAATTGTGGTACCTGGACTCCTGCATGTTATGTAGTATTTTTAGGAAAGAAAAGAAAACGCTGCACCACTGTCCACCACGTGGAAATGCAAGTCTCTTGCTGCCTGGCCCCCCGGAAGAAGGGCACTCATATGGTGTGCATAGGGCAGAAACAGCATGTCCTGTCATCAATTCCATTTTGCTAGTTGATCGCACACTTAATACCACACGATGACGTGATTCAGCTGCTGAATGCTCTCAAGCTTGAAGGCAAACGTCCGGTAGTTTTTCCCACTGCCTGCACGGGAGGACTGTAAGCTGGAACCAACCTGGCAACATCTCTGCTGTCGATACAATTCGTGGTCCAGCAGCCACGATGTTCCCCAAAGTTTTTTCAGTAATCCCTTAAGAGGAACTCCCAAACTGGCAGATGTTGGCACACTGAAAGCCGCAGTCATTCTGCAGAATTTTGTGGCAGAACCGACCATCCAGCAACCGGTTGGGCGTTTGCACTTTTGGGCCGAATCGAGCAGGAATCCCAATCAATGGCAGGAATGTGCACTGTGGGGGCCCGTGTTGCTGTTCCCCTGGGAATCGCAGACTTGCTGTCCACAAGCCAACTTTGGTGCTTCCGACACCTTTCGCAGTCGCCCGAGGAACGGTCTCTCGGGCGCGAGCCTATGAGCGCCCGGCATGAGATCAGTCGCTGTGCCTTTTCGTGTTGATCCCATATTGTTTCCGGACATCCTAAACCCTAAACCACTCACCCACTGACCGGCGTTGGCCTTGTCAGCGGAAGGAGAAGGGATCCACACGGAAAAGACAGAGGGACTAATATGTTCACGTGAACTCCCTGCGCCCTCAAACCTATCCCCTCCCAGGACTGCCCCCCGTTGCTGTCGGCATTGCCGACAAAGGCGCAAGGACCCTGTTTGGCCTCGCCAAGACAATTGCGATCAAGTGGCTCATCACACTCCAGTTTCGTTTGCGAGAAAATTGCGAGCAAGGCGCAGGCCGCCGAACCAGCTAACCGTGCACGAACATACTTGGATCGCAGGTCCTAGCAAGCATGAGACCCTCCTTGCCGTGCACAGCGCCCCCAGCCTTTGGAGCTTTCGGACTGCGACGGCTGGCCGCATGCCCAGCTCAACAACGCTGCGGTGCGACAGCCCCGCGCTGGCCCCAAGGGCTGCTTGCCTGGACGGAAGACCACACGACAGGAGCCGCAATGTGCCCAAGCAACCTTCTTGTTGTGTCCTCGGGGGTGTCGGATCTGGCAAGCGAGTTTGCTTACCCCTCGCCCCGCCCCACCGACCCGCAGGAGACACAGCCCCTGCTTGGGGTTCTTGGCGGGCAGCTCGGATTCCTCCGTTTCCATCGATGGGCATGTCGATGTGTAACACATGTCCTCTTCGTTCTTCTTGCACGACCTCTTTGCACGAGAATATGTTAGCCCACCCGTCTTTTCCGTCGGTCCTCTTCTTCCGCTCACAAGGCCAACGTTGGTAAGTGGGTCAGTGGTTTAGGGTTTGGGTTAGGGTTAGGGTTAGGGTTAGGGTTTGGGGTGTCGAAACAACAAGGGATCTTCACGGAAAAGACAGAGGGACTAATTTCATGCCTTTTTTATGCAGCTTTGCGCTTCGGCGAGCACGCGCATGGTGCGCCCTCAGTAGATCACAGATGTAGCCCCCGTTCCGCTTCCCGGGCCTGCAACAAGTCAATGTACCAAAGTATGAATCAACCCGAATTGTGCAAGAAGCTTGCAGACATTAAAACAGCACAGAACATAAGCCTGGGAGATTGGAAACGGTCGTGCGGGTGTTCTGAACATCAGCCGCATTTCATTTATATATTGCTCAGGCTGCAGCCCTGCAAGCCCGCGCAGTGTGGGTGCACGCGGAGATGGCCGAGCGGTTAAGGCGCTGGATCCAGGTTCCAGTTCGAAAGAGCGTGGGTTCGATCCCCACTCTCCGCAAAACTTTTCGTCACCGTTTTTTGGCCTTCTGCCTTCCGTGCCGACCACAATTGCGCAAATTCGCACGCCAAACCATTGCCAAGTTGGAATGCCGTCCCGACATCGTCACAACCTACCGGTTGGTTTGCGGGTCATCATCACCAGCATCACAAACTTTTACATGACAAGGCAAGGTCGTAGCAGTGGGTGGGTTCGGTTGGGTTCCAGTGTCAGTTTGCATGTTGGAAGCATACATCTTAGCGTCATCTTCGGTCCATTCACAACTGCAGCTCCTCCCAAGTCCCGCAATACACAAAACGGCTCCCAACCAGATGTACCACTCTGTGGGAGCACATCGTCAACAACGGTCACACCACCACAAGTCACAAGTCACCGCCAGTAGTCCGCCTGTCTGTGTGCTAAATTGTGGGCAACGCAACCCGAGTGGTGCGATGGAGGCCACAGGGCAAGATGGTACTTTAGAGATAAGGTCCCCCGCGGCCAACATTAGGACTCGCAGGAATTCAGAGCGCTCACCTATGCTCGGCGATACCTCGTCCTGTGGGAGGCCGCCCCGGGGTGTGCGGTGAGGGCCCAGGACAGCGCCGCGGCGGGCGGCGCGCGGACAACGCCCGGATGGCATCGCAGTGCGGGCTGGAGGTGGGACGCGCGCAGCGCCGACGGGACAGCTGATCCCAGGCCCGATCGCCTTTGCCGAGATTTTGGCATGCGCCGGCGAGAGGGGGGCCCCTGACGGCTGCTGACATGGCTTGCGCGAGCGCCGGCGGGGCTCTGGGATGATCGGGGCGGTCGAAATTCGCCGAATCTGCGTCGCGGCGCCCTCGATTTCGCCGGCTGAAGACCGCGACTCGTTTTCTGGCGCGGGGACGGGGCGATTGGATGTTTGTCTGGCGGGCCCCTGGGTGTCGCCCGCATTTCGTTCTCGCCCGTGGCGGCACTCGGATCGCCACGCAGCCATTCGCGGCTCGTTGCCTGCCGCGGTGCCCGGTGAGAAAACCGGGACGATGCGCAGCGACGCTCAGCGGAGGGACTGCACGCGCCAGCCCGGGGTGCGCCGGACTCACCTGTTCGATGCGCCGTCCGGTGTGGCGCCCGCGCCGCCCCCATCATCATGCCGGATCTGGGAGCACGGCCGGCCGCTCTCCTGTCGCCCCGATCGCGCCGCTTTCGGGTAGAACGCCGCGCCAATGTCCTCGCGCGATCGCCGATTTCCCACCGAGTCCTGACCCAAGGCGCACGATCAGTTCGCCTGGCAGGGGCCCAAATCGGAGGTGCAGAGGCTGGTGGCCATCCAGGAGCTCGTGCGCCGGTCCCAGGGCGCGCAATCGCTTTCCGGCGGCCTCGATTCGGCGGACTGCAGGACGCCATCCCGCGACTGCGGCCGAAGCTTGGAATCGGCCGAAGGGACCGGACTTCAGAGCCCGGACTGCATCAGTTTCCAGACCGCGGGCGGGTCCCTGCAGCATCCCCCGTCCGCATCCCCGGAGGGGGGTTTGCCCAACGTCGTGCCAGTTGACGGCACCCTGTGGCCAGTGGTCAAGCCGGATGATTTGGGCCTTGACCGGTGCTCGGCGAAGAAGGACAACAAGCGGAAGGCGGCATCCCTGGAGGGCCCCCCGTTCGGCGACGCGCGCGCCGCCTGCGCTCATCCCAGCCCCAAGGCTGTGAGGAATTGGCCCACCGACGGGAGTGATGGTGGGCACCCCTCTCGTGCCTGCGCCCACGAGGGGGTGCGAAGGGTGCTCGCCAACGGCAACTCCGTAGCTCCCCAGGGCTACGAGTTGGGCTGCTTGGCGCAGCGGTACTCTGACAACGTTGACCACTTTGGGGGTGCCAGCCGGGGCCTATCTGCCAGATTTGCCTGCAGTGGGTTTGGATGGAGGAACTTAGAGGATGTTTTGCAGTCTTCCTGTGGTGGAGAGGCTGTTGGGAATCCAGGTGGGTTTTGCGCGTGCGACCTGGGGCCAATTGACTGCCCCAAAGCTGTGAAAATCTGCATCACTGCTAGATGTTGCTTTTTGAAATTGTGCCAAGAAGAAACTGATGTGTCTGGACGGTAGGGGAACACTGTTGAATTTTGTCGCCATTGGAATTTATCTGCTTAGCCACCAAATTCGGGCACGTTTGCATGGTGTATTTGCATTGTGACAATTCGACTTCCTCTGTTTCAAATTGACTGACAGTGGTCGTGAAGATGATGAAAATGTGCTCAGACCTGCAAAATGTTTATTTATGCACAAATGGAAATAACACAACTGGCATCCCCAAGGCCTGGTCGTCTTGAAAGGAGTTGCCTGTATCCAGAGGGTGTTAGAGCCCTACCAAAACCGGGGCTGCATCTCAAAGAGGCCATGGGACTGGCTTTTGGTCAGCAGCGCTGTTGCTCTATATTGGAGGAGAGTGCCAATTCCTGCTGAATATTCAGCTTAATATTGGAGCATGACCTTCAGTTATTGTGTGGCCTGCAAGCTTCGTCCCACTCTGTCCTGTCGTTGGCACTTACAGCGGAAGTCTTTGTTGCGTTTTCAGGAAGGGCAAGCTTAGCTAATGGACAGGCCACGGAAGGGCTGCCTTCAATAGTTGTTGAGCAAGATATTATGAGTAGAGCGACAGACTTTGGACACTGGCATGTTGCTGGTTCTGAGCAGCCCACTGTCACTTTTACATCCACCAACAGCAGCATGTCATTTGAACACCTTGCGTCTTTGCCACGCACCCATCCAGATGTCGAAGAAGTGTTGCGACATCCTGACTCGGGACCACTCACGCGGCTTGCCCTGGTGGGAACCTCAGGGCCAGAGCGCAGTTCAGATGGTGAGGAGTTTTTTCTCTGGGATGGTGCCAACCGTGGTGCTACAAAGGTTCCAGGTAGCTGGTGCATCAGTGCTCCCTGCCTAGTGGTCGCATGCTGTTTTTCCAAGAGTAAGCAAAGCGCATACCTATGAGCAAAACATCCTTCCAGTCAGATGTATGATGTGTCCAGTGCGTCAACACCAGGCACAGCAGTGCATCTGCATGCTACTTGGTTGTTGCAATGTTTCTTGTGCATACTTAGCATATTGGCCACGTGTGGCACATCATGCAGTTTCCAGCGTGAATGTTGGAATCGGTAGAAACACGCCACTTCGTTGAACAGGCAGCCTCCACATGGTACCTTCGTATATTCAACCCTTCCGCATCAAAGCAATTTACCATTATGCTTTTTGCTCTGTATTTCTTTTACCAGAGCGTCATTGTCCTTTTCTTACGTTGCTCTGCAAAAGTTTTTATTGAAAGAGCGGTATTTATTTATTGTTTTCTCTGCAAAAGAAGGCCAAGCATTATGTTACTGTGTGGAATGGCTGAAAAGACTTGCAGTACAGATGTTGCAACCCGCAGTGGTTGTGCCTGACATAGCACATGCCTGACATAGCATATGCCTTCACTCCCCCCTCCGTACCCAAAAAACAGAAATTGCCAAGCTTCTCTTCATTCATCCGGGGTTTTCATTCCCTCACTATTCGTAGTTACAAGGCACAATGCCCACAACTTGTCTTTTAGGCTGGGATAACATACATATCTTTAATTCTGCAATGCTTTGAAATGGAACAGCGCAGAGACTTGTTCAATTTGGCCACGACTGCCTTGTGACGCTGGCCTTGTTGTGTGACGACTTGTCAGATTATGATGTGAGGATAAGTGCTAAGCTTGGATGGGATGACGACCACAATAGCATGGACTGGGACTGCATTGACTGGGCAGCAGTTGGTCAGATTCCCTTGGGACAAAGGCCATTAAGACAGGCCAATGGCTGTCAATCGGCAAAGAGAACTCATCAAACGTCGAGCTCAGACTTTCAGTACACACCCCCAGCTACAGGTGTGCTGCGATATGTGAATTGGGCAGTGTAAGCGATGCAGTGCAGTTCCTGTGCAGCGTTTGTGCTTGTTGGTTGCCTGTGTTAAACATGGCAATTCATTTCCTGTTTTGCATCTCTGGCCGCTTTCTTCTCTTTTTGCTAAATGTTGCAGGAAGTGCCCAATGAGGTGGAGTCCTCCCAGTTTGGCTGGCTCTGCAGTTGCCCTACACAGCACTCATCCTTGTTATCAACATGTGTTAAAGCATATGGATTGCCTGCCCATTGCCTGATGTTGGGCCTAGGCAGCACCTGCTTTGCGGCCCACCTGTTGCTTCAAACAGCCCTCGCAGCAGTGGACATCGGTTGTTTCCTGCAATGTGTTGTCGTTTCCTTGCATTGTGATGGGCCTCAAAGACAGGCGACTTTCTCCAAATTGTGACTGCCCTGCTTGTGCGATCAATTCGTAGCAGTGCATTCAGACCCTTCTGAGCAATGGAGGTCATATCGTTAGTTCAGCAGGTCCTTATGGAAAACAATGGAGTCTGTCCACCTCTGGACAACCTGGACCTTCCCTGTGGTGGAGGGATGTTGGGAGCGTTTTTTATTTTCTATCTTTGGTTTCTTTGTCCTTTTGGTAATATGTGTATTTCTTAGTTGACATGTGGATGGCAAAGGGACCACTGTGACTGAGAATGGTGACTCTTGCAGACTCCAAGTTCTCCACTCCCTTCATTTGTTGCCCTTCATTTGTGGCCATCCCTGCATCCATAGTTGCTTGTCCTACACACCATCCTGACTGATTCGATATTATGAACAATATTTATTCTCTGAAAGATCTGTAATTTCTGAATAATTGACAGGTTTGGCGCATGGAAATTGGGATCTATTGGGTTACGAAAGTGCGGAAGATGGAGAGACTGGTGGTAACACTGTCAACAGTAAAGCTGACCATGATGGTGATGGTGATAGTGAAGATGACTATGAGTCATACAGGGCTGCTGTGAAGAAATCCAGGCGACGATTGAGGATAGATGGCGACCGCGAGACGATTCTGTCAAGGATAGTGTCTGCACAGATTAGCTGGTGCAAGGGGAAGGGCAAAGCCTGCAGCAGGAACGTCGAGAAACATCGCATTGTTCTGCAGGTAGTGGCAGCATCGATGCACCTGGCCCCAGTGTTGACACAAGCAAGAAGCAGAATGGAAAATGAAGCAATCGAAACAAAGAAAGCAAAAAGGAGGAAAGTAACCTGCACAATAAGAGTACACATCACAGGAAAATGCTGCTTGCACCATGCCATGATGATATTTTTATATATGGATTGGGTTGTGAACAGTAACATGAATGTGCATGTGAATGTGAATACCAATGTGGGTACAAATACCAACATGCAGAATCTGCCTCAGCAGCACTATTAGGGTGAATTGCCTGCACAGGCCACTACCAAATGCTGGGACTAACTCCTTGCTGAAAGCTGTGCAGCTGGTCAGGGAATGATGTCTGGTGGTTGGGGTACACGCACTGCTGCATCTGTTGGTTGCTCCAACTTTACAGCTCAAAGCTTTCAGCACTACGTGCAGGCCGCAGATGTGCATCCCAATCCTTTTGACCCATTTATGTCATGGGAACGTGTTGCGTGGATTGTTGGTTCGTGTTGTCTCAACCTTTTGATGGCCAACTACTGGTGTTTGTTGCCCTTGCACAGGATGAAAGAGTTTTGGCAGGGTTGTGCAAAGACTTGAGGGACAATCGAGACAACAAGGCTGCGCTTGTGTTCAGCCTCTGCATGTTTTCAGAGCCAGATGTAGTTATGGACCAGCGGGCTGCGGTGTCAACGGGACTTGTGGTTGCATTGAATGAACTTGTAGATAGTGAAGATGCCAGAATCAGATCACTGGCGAACGAAATTTTAAGGTAAGCACATCGATGGACGTGAATTGTGTCATGATGACTGGCTTTATGTTGCACAGCCTGGAAGTGCAGTAGCACATTACTGGCCAGCATGGACGTTGGCCAAGCGAATTGTATGCCACTGCAAGATGCCTATCAATACTGGTGCAGTGCAAATCCGCGTCTGGTAGTGTTGCAGTAGGTTTCGTTGCAGTTGCGACTATCCCAAGCTGGTGGGTTGTACAGACTGCACACCGCGGATTTGCAGATGGGCGGCGTGCACAGATGGCTCTTTGGTGTGCAGTCTGGGAATGTTGTTCAAGTGCAGTTTTGTGAAGGGTTGAATGCACCACTGCACACACACGATTGCGATTGCTAGTCGTTGCAGCGCTTCAATGTCTGGTTCAAGAAAATTTTGTTGGATGCCAAAAATATTGCCAGGGAAAAGGGTACTTGAAAGGCAGCTCTTTGCTGCTGTTTTGAAAGATGTTCTCTGCAAAGGAAGCTCATTTCAATGCGACAATCGCATCCTGTCTTTGAATCACCGTTGTTGCTCACGTGGCTTCCATTGCTACTGCAATGCCTTGACGGGTGGAAAGCACTTGGCACTTTCGTCCCTGCACAGCAGCAGAGATTCACAGGTAGAATGCCTTATGATGTGCGCAAGAACGCTCAAATTTGCAGCCGATGCCCACACTTGTTGTGCTGTTCAGGACGAAGATGGATACTCGGAGAGGATGACAAGGATCGAAAAGGAATTGTTTATGACAGTGTGATTTGGAAGTGTCTGTTCTGTCTAGTGTGTAGCAGTTGCGCAATTCGATGGAGGGGCAATCCAACTTGGTCTGCAGTGCCCGCTTAGTGACGGCGTTGCTCGAACCAAACTTGGCTGTGCGCTTTGTTTTGTCGAGTTGATGGGGTTATTGTGCTGGAGGAAGAACTAGTTCAGTGTGCGATAGGTTTTGAGAGGGCAGGAGAGACGAAGCTTTCACGTCGCATTTGTGTGACACTCATCTTGGCACACTTTTTGCATTCATGTATCAACTTGTGTCCTTGCGGTTGTTGCACAATGGGTGCAGCTGCAACTCGAGACGAAGCTCTCACGTCGCATTTGTGTGACACTCATCTTGGCACACTTTTTGCATTCATGTATCAACTTGTGTCCTTCCGGTTGTTGTTGCACAATGGGTGCAGCTGCAACTCGCTCTCCGCAACAAAGACAAGTGATGACATATCTTACACTGTTCGATTACAGCTCAATCTATTCAATTTAATGGCCATCGCTGTAATCGAGTAAAAGATGGTGGGAAAGAGTACGGACATAGTCGGCCAGTTTTCCCTTGAAACGTACTAAGATGGCTGATTCTGATAGTCCTGTCACTGCTCCGTACTCAAGCAAAAACATGTGCGCAGTCAGCTATATTCCAGTACGGTTAACTCAAAGCGGTCTAGGCTTAGATGTCCCCTATTCTGTGAATCTGTGATTGGGATAATCAGAGCCAGCCCAACCTGTGTAGTTTGGGTCATTTTAAGGCCAGTCGATGGGCAGCACGGTCAGCTACGGCTGCGCTGTCATTTTGCCAAGGAAAAGGGCAGTAACTAGTTTGGTTGGACCCCAAGGTTGACGGGATGCAATACAGTTTTGAGTCACTCATTTCCAGTACACAGAATTGAGGCTATAGGTACATCAGACGGAAAGAAAGGGGCCGTAGTGTGTACAGGCCCGATGGAAAGCACCCTTGAAAAAAGGCTGGTCTGTTCGTAGGGAGCTCTTGGGTGACTTTCGCAGAGAAAGAAGGCCAAATTCTGGCCCCTTTTGAGGACGCCATGGACCGTAGGGGTTGTCATTCAACGGACCTGGACTTTTTCAAAAGGTCCTAAGACCTTCACAGGACAGGTACTGACAGGACGTAAGGGTTCAGTGAGTCGTGATGGGACATGGTATGCGGCTGCTGACAATACTTTGTTGCTTACCAACTGTATGGGAAACTGCCCTTTGGTAATTTTTGTATTGTACCGCGTCGTACACGTTCGTCACATCCCCGCATCCTGCGCCCACAAGGCCTCCGCGCCCCGCGACCTGCGACTGGTCCGAACGGAGCGACGCTGCCGTTTCACCGCGGAAAGCACTGAAAGATGGGCTGATGGCACGGGTCAAGAGGAGCAGGCTGCCGGATTGGGTCCCGGCGCGTCGCGACGCGGACGGGGAGTTTGGCGAGGGGGCGATGGCAGGGCCCAGCCACATCCCCACTCGATGGATGGCGCCCATCCCGCGACAAGGCGAGGTGCATCCAGACCTGGCCGCACGAGGAACGCGCGAGCTGGGCAGGCCCTCGTCCTGAGTGAGGCAGCCTTTCTCGTCAAGCAGGGCTGCGAGGCGAGGGCCGGTGGCGCTTTGGCATGGGGCGCCATCCGCGGCTCAGGCCTCCCCAACCGATGGATCTTCGGGGCCGTGGACTCGACCGCGGCTTGGCGAGCGGCAGACGAGGGGGAGGGAACGTTCGCGTTCACTCTACGCTATGGGGACGGAAACGAGGCAGAGTGCTGGCAGCTGTCCAGTGGCGTCTTTGCCGCCTGCGATTTGACTATCGAGTGGATTGGAAGGAAGTTTCTGGTGAACGACCAGTGCGCGACGATGGCAAAGCTGCGTGGAGTCTTTTGAAGTGCTGGCGGCTTACTGAACAAAGTTTCAGGAGCTGTGAAAGGCGGCGAAGGGAGTCGCCTCGTTGACCGGTGATGAATTACCGCTGCTAGGCAGAGCATTAAGCAGCTGAGAGAAATTCAGTGCTGGGGTTGCGCCTCGCTTCGGTAGCGCTCGGCAATACCCCTGGAGTCCTGTTGGGTTTGAATTTGCGTATTGTGGTAACTTCCATCGTCCTGTAAGCTCCTAGGAGCTGAGTGGTTGAAGGTGCAAGAGCGGAACGCTCAGAACTCCTGGGCGATTGACAGGGCTGTGATAGTGGCTGTGTCCTTAGTGACTATCATTGAACGTCTATGGCTGATCGTTGAGTCATATTGCTGTTCCTAAGTGTAGGCATCCTCCTGTCGGTGCTTGTCAACTATTTGTAACATCATGGCACTCGAACATGGTTTCGGAGCAGGAACGATCTGGTCCTGCTTGGTGCTGGGATTCCTGCTGCTGAGGGCGGTCACAGCCCTGAACGTGACACAAGCGGACGATGATGATGCAGTGCTTGTTGATAGTGTTGTCCCAGCTGACTCTGTAGCAGCAGCAGTTACCAAGGCACTCAAGACTGATGTGGAAGCAGAAAGGAGTGCACTGCTGGCTGTAGATAAGGACAAGTTGGTTGAGATAGCCATGGACAAGAATCGTCAGATTGGGGATCATGTTGGGTAGAGCGTTTCATATTTATGTGTTGGGGTCGGTTCACTTCAATATAGCTATGAGAGGCTGGTTTTGGGTTAAAAATGAAAGGGCTCATGAGTTTGGTGGCAGAAAATGATGGTTGCAAATTGATGGGGATATCAAGTGATTGGAATATGGGGATATGGAAAAAGGCAAATGTAATGTGATAGGACATCAAATTGCCATCAGAAGATATGCAAAATGGATGTGGCCTGTGGCATTCATTATAAGGGGAGTCTGTATTGGTTCCAAGTTTCGTCTTCTGAGATTTGGGGCTGCATTCTGCAGCTGGGCCCACCACAATATGAGTGAAGTTGCGGATGATGTGCATCTCATTTTCCCAAGGAGAATATCCCAATAGTTAGTGGCTACGACAGTGTGTGCATATGTGTGATGTGGCAAGTGACAACGATTGGTGTCTGATGGTGATCGGTTTGGTAATCGGCGCTTAAGTGTGATGGGTGATCTTTGGTGAGCGATGTTTTCAAGGTTTTTCTACCTTGACATCCTGATGGTTTGATGATTCGATGGTTCCGATTGTGTTTCTCTTGGATGGCTTCATGTTGGTTCGAATTGGTTTGTGTGTTTGAGTTTGTTGGAGCAGCATTCTTATTGTTCTTGGAGATTCTGGATTCCTTTGCGGGATCTATTGGAAGCTTGAGGTTGGCAAATGGGCACTTCTTTCGAATGTGCTGGAAAGGTGGTTGGATGTATGTAACAAGTGTATCACACATTATGAATGCCACAATAGGGACATTGGATTTGGGAGGTGAGAATGTTGGACTTTATGGGTTTCGGTGCAATTTCGGCTCACTGGATTGAGAATGGAAGGAAAAGGTGGATTGTTGGTTTCATAGCTATTGACATCCATCAAGCTTGCAGGTATGGGACTGCAATATCATGATGATGGGTTGAATGTTAACCGGTGGGAGGTCTGTATCCCATTTCTATTTGAAAGGTTTGATCCTAGCCTATGGGGCCTGAAGAGGACTGGGAGGATACATGTGTGGTGGTCAGTCCTGGACAAGCAGTGCTGAGGTGAACGGGGAGTAGGATTCGACCTGCAAAGATCCGATAGGTTATTCTTGGATGTGCCTTGAATTCAGAGTTTGGTAATGTGTGTGGAGTGTTGGTTGCTTAAAGCCCAAGGCTTGAGTGTTTCATGGAGATTGTACCCAAGATCGTTTTGTGTTTGTTGACTTTATCTCCAAGCTAGCAACTGGACTGAGTATGGGAGCAGTGTCATGGAATTAGATCTGATTTGTTGCTTATGCTTGATGGTCATTTATGAGTCACAATTTGGCTTAGTGTGCCATGGTTAATTTCTTTATTTAGGGATCATACTTTGGCATTGGATATTGATTGGAGATTTACAGAGCAATCAAGTGCTCAGGGAGTTGTTGATAAGGTGTTGGAAAATTATATGGATTGGAGAAAGGAGAAAGCCAAGATGCCAAGAAAGGCAAGGGCAAAATGTGAGTTGATGGACAAAGGAGGAGAAGAAAGTTTCAATGGCTAAACAAGGCATCATGGATGGATAGTGTTGCTTTGTTTCAAGCACAGAAACTTGTGGATTATGGAGTTTAAGATCTGCAGCGTATTTGGGAAGGAGGCTATTGGCAGGTGCACCAGGACAATTCGGAGTTTGCGCAGGGTAAGCTGGTGTGCCCATGTTCGATTACAGCTCAATCTATTCAATTTAATGGCCATCGCTGTAATCGAGTAAAAGATGGTGTGGGAAAGAGTACGGACATAGTCGGCCAGTTTTCCCTTGAAACGTACTAAGATGGCTGATTTTGATAGTCCTGTCACTGCTCCGTACTCAAGCAAAAACATGTGCGCAGTCAGCTATATTCCAGTACGGTTAACTCAAAGCGGTCTAGGCTTAGATGTCCCCTATTCTGTGAATCTGTGATTGGGATAATCAGAGCCAGCCCAACCTGTGTAGTTTGGGTCATTTTAAGGCCAGTCGATGGGCAGGACAGTCAGCTACGGCTGCGCTGTCATTTTGCCAAGGAAAAGGGCAGTAACTAGTTTGGTTGGACCTAGGTTGACGGGATGCAATACAGTTTTGAGTCACTCATTTCCAGTACACAGAATTGAGGCTATAGGTACTTCAGACGGAAAGAAAGGGGCCGTAGTGTGTACAGGCCCGATGGAAAGCACCCTTGAAAAAAGGCTGGTCTGTTCGTAGGGAGCTCTTGGGTGACTTTCGCAGAGAAAGAAGGCCAAATTCTGGCCCCTTTTGAGGACGCCATGGACCGTAGGGGTTGTCATTCAACGGACCTGGACTTTTTCAAAAGGTCCTAAGACCTTCACAGGACAGGTACTGACAGGACGTAAGGGTTCAGTGAGTCGTGATGGGACATGGTATGCGGCTGCTGACAATACTTTGTTGCTTACCAACTGTATGGGAAACTGCCCTTTGGTAATTTTTGTATTGTACTGCGTCGTACACGTTCGTCACATCCCCGCATCCTGCGCCCACAAGGCCTCCGCGCCCCGCGACCTGCGACTGGTCCGAACGGAGCGACGCTGCCGTTTCACCGCGGAAAGCACTGAAAGATGGGCTGATGGTGCGGGTCAAGAGGAGCAGGCTGCCGGATTGGGTCCCGGCGTGTCGCGACGCAGACGGGGAGTTTGGCGAGGGGGCGATGGCAGGGCCCAGCCACATCCCCACTCGATGGATGGCGCCCATCCCGCGACAAGGCGAGGTGCATCCAGACCTGGCCGCACGAGGAACGCGCGAGCTGGGCAGGCCCTCGTCCCGAGTGAGGCAGCCTTTCTCGTCAAGCAGGGCTGCGAGGCGGGGGCCGGTGGAGCTTTGGCATGGGGCGCCATCCGCGGCTCCGGCCTCCCTAACCGATGGATCTTCGGGGCCGTGGACTCGACCGCGGCTTGGCGAGCGGCGGACGAGGGGGAGGGAACGTTCGCGTTCACTCTACGTTGTGGGGACGGAAACGAGGCGGAGTGCTGGCAGCTGTCCAGTGGCGTCTTTGCCGCCTGCGATTTGACTATCGAGTGGATTGGAAGGAAGTTTCTGGTGAACGACCAGTGCGCGACGATGGCAAAGCTGCGTGGAGTCTTTTGAAGTGCTGGCGGCTTACTGAACAAAGTTTTAGGAGCTGTGAAAGGCGGCGAAGGGAGTCGCCTCATTGACCGGTGATGAATTACCGCTGCTAGGCAGAGCATTAAGCAGCTGAGAGAAATTCAGTGCTGGGGTTGCGCCTCGCTTCGGTAGCGCTCGGCAATACCCCTGGAGTCCTGTTGGGTTTGAATTTGCGTATTGTGGTAACTTCCATCGTCCTGTAAGCTCCTAGGAGCTGAGTGGTTGAAGGTGCAAGAGCGGAACGCTCAGAACTCCTGGGCGATTGACAGGGCTGTGATAGTGGTTGTGTCCTTAGTGACTATCATTGAACGTCTATGGCTGATCGTTGAGTCATATTGCTGTTCCTAAGTGTAGGCATCCTCCTGTCGGTGCTTGTCAACTATTTGTAACATCATGGCACTCGAACAACACCCAAAGCCCAACGACTTAAAGCCTAGCTTAGACCATGCGCCGAGACATGCCTACCTCTTGCATTCTCCTCCCAAGGCATTCAATTCACGTCACAGCAGCCCCCCAGTACTACAACCATGCAAGCAAGACCGAACTCCACACCATCCCAGCCTCTTGCAGGCAGCTCGTTCCACTTAGGCGCCCACCGTTTCACAAACATCCAGTTCTCGCATTCTGCTCGCAGCCCCCCTCGTGAGCAGGGCCCTAAGTGCGCCCCCATTCCCCGGCGCGGCAGCCATCGAACCAGCTGGTCTTGGCACTGAGTGCGGGCCTGACCTGTTGCTTCACGGCGGTGGGACCAATGCCAAAGTCGATTTCCAATTCTATCAAAACTAAGGATGCTAATACACAAAACGGCCCACTATGTGCTTGCCCATGAGGGGGTACTCCACTGGATGATCTGGTTCACTAGGTTTTCGGAACACATCTTGACACCCGCACAAAAAAAGAGGCCACAAAAATGATTTGTTTTCCGAGGTTTTCAAAACACATCTTGACGCTCACAACAGCACAGGCCAGCTGTGCGCCCGTCCAGGAGGGGGTGCTCCATGCACGATCAGTTTCTCTGGGGCCCTGCAGCACATCTCGGCACAAACAAAAAGACAAAAAGACAAAACGCACATTCCCATGTCTCATCCCCACGTCATTCCGCACTGTGAGCGAGAGAACGCTGAAAGCTGACGGCTATCTCGTTGCCTTGTCATGTAGAAACGATGTTGATGATGAGAGCGCTGGAAAGAGAAGAATTGAATCACAGAGAAAATAGCCATACGTTGACGAAGGCAGGCAGGGTCAAGGAGTGGCGACCCCTGACTGGGCCCCATAGGCTCGAGTACGTGGCAACGGTTTACAGCGGAGCACAGCGCCAACAGTAATGCTGTCCCTTACATATCCTGTCCGTTCATCAGTGTCCATGATTCAGTCCCTACTGTATCATCACCTCTTATTGTGCCCAGCTATTACCATTACTCGATCAGTTCTGGTCACAACAGCATCATCACTGAAAGATGCCGTCAAGATGTTGACAATGCAGGCAGGGTCGAGGGTTTGCGAACCCCGAACGGGGACCGTAGTCTCGAGCCCACGGCAACGATTTACAGCCGAGCAAAGGGACAACAGCAATTATGTCCCTTAGAGCATCTTTATCGGTCGGTGCTATTGCACCGGCGGAGCTATCCAGGAACGGTTCTCATTGGCTGCCGTGCCACCTTACTAAGGTGGCATTTGCCGAATAGCACAGGTGCTATTGCTCCCCTGTGCGCATCCGCAATGGTGGGTGCTATGCATACGCCGAATAGCATCCCTGCAGCACTACAATGTTCTGCGCGAATAGCACCGGCGCTATTCTGGGGTGCTATTCAGCCCCGTGCAGTGCTATTCGCGGCCAAAATAGCGCCGCTCGGCGCCGAATAGCTCCGGGGGTGCTATTGGGGTGCTATTGCTCCCCAACCGCTAATGATGTTTTTTTTACGTGCGATGCTATTCGGATAGCCGAATAGCTCCACCGGGACAATAGCACCCACTGATAAAGATGCTCTTATATCCAGTCCGTTCATCAATGCCCCCAATGCAATTCCTAATGCCTCATCCCCTCTTTGTGCGCTCACCTGTTAATAATACTCGGCCAGCTCCAGCACAGCAATGTCATCAAGATGTTCATTTGCTCACTTTCGTTCGTTTAGCGCCCATGTCCCGCCGGTTGCACTTGCGCCGCGCCCTTTTTGCGACTCAGCGCCTCGGGGGATGCGGCCTTTGTGGCCGCCCCACCCACCCTCAACCCCTCCGTCGGGCCCATCAAGCGGCCCAGCCCCCCCAAGCCGGCCCCCAACGTAATCTTCAATAGTTGGGGCGGCGTGGCGGCAGGACCCCCGTGCCGTGCGCTTCCGAGTGCGCGGCCGCCCGTCATCATGGCCGGTCATCAACGGCGGCGAATCGCCGGGCACGGGGCGCCAGGCGGGGGGGCCTGGCTCACACGTACGCGGTTCATGCGGTTCGGCCGCCGCCCGCGTCACTCAAGATACGACAATCCGGGCGAGGGGGGCGCTACCGTTGGACGACAGCCGTGGTGCGGCGCGCTCGCTTTTGTGGACCCCGTGCCTTGCCCGCGCTTTGTTTCGCTGCTGCCATCGGGAAGGTGCGCATTTGGGATCGCGGGCGGGAGGGATGGCGGCGGTGGGCGATCGGCAGCAGTTCGCGATCGGCGAGAGGGTGCTGGTGCCGCATCTGGACAAGCCCTACGAGGCCAAGGTGCAGGGGGACGGGGGCCGTGGCGCGGCGGACTGGCCCTGGCTGCTGCGCGGGGGGCAGGGGGGGCCGCTGTGCGAGTGCTTTAGTCTGGATTCGAAGCGTGGGGGGTGTTGGGGGGAGGGCAGGCGGTGCCCCTTGACAGGGAGACGAGGACGGGAAGCACGGGAAAGCAGGGGGCGGGGCTGGCGCTTTACTGCGGAGGGATGCAAAGGCTGCTGGCTGGGGCGGCCCCAGCCGAGCGGTGGCGTTTTTGGCGGCGGACTGCCGCCGGCCCCGCCAGCCCGTGCGGCCGAACCGGGGCACCGGGCGCGAGGGCCCGGGCCGCCGTGCCTGAGCTGTGAGCCCTCGCCACGCGCACACATCGCCCGCCGCCGAGGTGCCTGGCGCCCTCGCTGCCGTCTGTGGTCACGAGCGGCACGGTTTGCTCCCTCCGCCGCGCTGCCCTCGGATGGACTCTGGTCAATTTACAGCGCCGAGGACCACTTTGGAGTATGTGTTCAAACACTTTCACCCCCTTTCGCCTTCCGCGCGCCCAATCCTGCGCGTTGGTTCTCTTGCCTGCCGCCTGCGTTCTGAAAGACCCGGTTTCTTCGCAGCACGGCATCGCTGTCGGCGGCCCCCTCCTTACCCCTCCTTACCTAGGGTGGCTGTTCGCCGTTCGAGCACGTGCCCGCGTCGTCCCCAGGCTGTGACATTGTTGTGCTTCGCCGTGCAGGTGCTGAAGGCGGAGTTTCGCGATGAGAGCGGGTGGTACTTCTTCGTGCATTACACGGTGGGTCTCTGGGCTCCACCTGAATCACCTTGAAGGAGTTTTTTGCCGTTATATTGGGATCCCTTTCATGCAAAGGTTTCGACTTTTCAAGTCATGGCCCATCCGTGGTATGTCCAGAGTGTTTGTCCCACTTTTTCTCTGCCACTGAAGGCAACCAATGTATAAAATAGCCGCTTGGAAGGTGGAGAAAAGGTGGGAATATGCATCGTTATTCTGTGTTGCAACAATGTTTCCCCCTCAATGCCAACGACCTATGTCATGCCAGGGTTTGAAGATTGTCTCAATTTCGCCATTCCGACTTGATCGAGGCGGGTAATCCTGTGTGAGCTGAGCTTTGTGCTTTCTTTGCCTTTTGATGACACTACTGCGCTCAAGAAAGCACCATATGTGCTGCCTTCTCCCAGCTTAAGGGGCGCAGTGGCTGTTGCTGACTATCAGCTCCCAGAGAGTTCCAGAAAGAGCCATGTCCCCACTCATGCTGTTAGAAATCTAAATATGTCTGGAACTCGTCCCTTAGGGGTGGCCTGGCTGTGAGTCGCTGGTGGCTTGTGCTGGAGGTCTGTGCTTGGCAATGTGAATGCCATTTGCACCTCTGCCCATCGGCATGGCTGTTTGGCTTTGGTGTGCTTTGTGTGTCATTCAAACAAGGGCCATCGTGTTTAGCTGAATCAAATCCATATTTCAAACGTTGTAGGTGGAGCAACAGAAAGACGATTCGCACGTTGTGACATTCCACTGTGCAATTCATGGATATGTGCGATAAGTTTGAGCAGGTGGCGACTGCCAGTATCAGCAGGACTTGATTCATGCATTGGGGCGTTGGTACAGGGCTGGAACAAGAAATATGACGAATGGGTGGAAGATTCTGGGCTGCAAAAGATGTCACAGAGGGAGTCCCCACCCCCAGGGAGGAGGAGCTCTTGGATGAAAGTGGGCGCGGATGCTCACGGAAAACTCGCCAAAAAGAGGAAAGCAGATGAAATGATGGGCAACACATCGACGATGGTAAGACCTCCATCATCACATTCCCTTGATCCTGGGAGCAGTTGGCTGTTGTCTTTGGTCTGCATGTCGTTGTGGTCATTCACAACCTTGAAGCAGTAAGTGGCAGGAGACTGTTTCCATGGGTTTTGCTGAAGCTATCAGGTACAATTGTGACACAACAATCACACCAGCAGACACATATTGTACAGTGTACGCGCAAAATACAGTATTTAGTATGTGGATTACATTGTGCGCGCAACAGGAGACCGCACCTTTGGGCAAGCCGAGAAGGGCTTCATGATATAGCTGCAAGCAGCACCACATTATATCCACTTGTGTCACCATATGTCCAAGCAACAAGCTCCCTAGGTCTAGGGGAACAGGCAGCTGAGGATGCTACTACAAAGTGAATCCCAAACATGTACTCATGGTGTAGCATGAGTCAGACCCTGCTGGCTCCTTGTCACTGTCTCTTCAACCAATAACATCGAAATGCATGTGTCCCACATGTGCTCCAACAAAGAAGGTTACGAATTATCTGTGTCGTTACAATATTGCTTGTCAGCAATATGCCAGGCGTGCTGTTGTGGGAGCTGATCATGTGTGTCATTTCAGGTCGAGGTGGAACTGCCGCCAACCTTGAAGAAGCAGCTGGTTGACGAGTATGAGGTCGTCGTGCAGCAAGGCAGGACTGTGCCGCTTCCACGATCGCCGCCAGTGATGGAATTGCTGAGGCAGTTTGTCCACTATGGTGGCTCCAACAAGGCCTCACAGCAGGACCTCCAGCAGCTTGCCACGGGAATCGAGGAGTACTTTGACAAGGCCCTCGGATCGTACCTTTTGTATGGCATGGAACAGGATGAGTCAGACAAGGTGAGTATGTGCCACACTTGAAAGCTTGCAGTGAATCGTGGTTGTTGCAGCTGCCGGAGGAAATTACAAACCATCGTCCTTGCATGCACGCAACAGTCGAGCATTGTCCAAAACTGATAGAAAGTTGTTTTAAGTTGTTGAAAGTTGTTAAATGAAACTGTCCCCAGGATCCCATCAGGTGCCCTGAATATTCTGCTGGTTGGGCTACTCACTTTGACACTGCAGTGTGCGCAGTCATATTTCGACGCACTTTGAGGCCAGAAAACAGGTGCACGCAAAGTGACAATGTATTTGACAGCTACTAGCTTTAGCCTTAGAAAACGTGTTGTGACAACCCTTCTTCTCGCCAAACTGTGTCCCAATATTGTCAGGTGTATGATTTTTTGCGAATTTAGGCTCGGAATTAGTCGATTACGTAACTCTTGTAAAGTACTCAAGCGGGTGCCACATCAGCGCTGACATGGGACCAAAGACTTGCACTCAAAGAGGTTGCGAAGACTACTATTTCTGCCTGTATACCATGCCCCTTTCGGAGGGCTACCCCCAGCGAATAGGCCAAGACTCGACATGCCCGTCCCCCCCCGTTTTTGGGAATTGGAGATTACTGTGGGTGGCCAGCTCATTCCAACCACCAATATTGGAGCTCACCAAAATCCTGGCAACAATGCCGCATTGGTCTTCATAATATCTATGGGCGAATCTGATGTTGTTTTCTACTTTTGATTCCGACTTTGGGCCGAAATTTCTGTTGTTGATGGGTGTGAGGTCGGCACTGCAGTCAGAGCACATCTAGGTGTATCTAATTCTCGTACCCTGTGTGCCCACAGCTGACAGGGGCGGGCACCTGCGCGTCTGCTGTGTATGGAGCGGAGCACCTGTTGCGACTACTTGTCAAGTTGCCGAGTCTTCTGCTCCCTACGCCGCTCTCGCCCTCACAAACAGCTGTCCTCAACAACAGGCTGCATGTAAGTGTCCCTGCACAGTGTCACTGTGGCTGACAACAGCTGGGAACAGATCCTGGTGAGCGTGCTGTTGTCCAGATACATCTGCTCGTGAAGGAGCAAGAGGATATAGTCGAACAGGAGTTGATGTTGTGCAGTTCTATCTATGTTGGTTGAAGCAGCTTGATGTTTGAAGCATTCCTTTTGCCCAATCATTGTGAGTTTCACTTATAGTGGAGAAGCTGCTGCTGTCTCATGATCTGAATGCATTGGAGACATGTGGCATGATTGATGTACCGATGTCCATCTCGCTGTAGTGGGTGCATTCTTTCATCTTTTGGCCAGTGCATCACCGCTCAGACGTTCGTGCTGTGTGGTTTGTTCAACCTGTTGGCCCTTCCTTAATAAGATGGAAGGCCTTCAAGCAAACAACAGTGGCTGCCGCCATGCAGACAAATTCGCTATTTGAATACTACTTCTCTGTGTGTTTGCAGCTTTTGGTGCACTTCCTTAATGTGCGGCGGAACGACCTGTTTGCCAGATTTTCGGAGTATCGCAGCAAGCAGCCAAGCCCACCTTCGCAGCAGGCCAGTGGCGTTCAGGGGGGTGTGGAGTCAGGACACTCTGGGGATGTAGCTGTTGGGGTCTAGCACTGCATGTGCTCTGGTACGCGACGTGTGAAGTCAGTTGATGTTCGTTGGGCACGAATGTTGACTTTGTCCCTATTCCTTCTTCTACTGACAGGCTTCAGATCACTGTAGCAAACATGAAAAGCCCACCCTCACAACAAGCCAGTGGGTTTCACGGGGAGATGAGCGTGGACACTCTTGGGGACGTAGTTATTGGGGTTTGGGGATGTAACTGCTTTGAGACGTAATGTGGCACAGTTGAGCTGTTTTCGGTGGGCACAGATGTTGACGTGTACCCATTATTCTGTTCATTGATGCCCGATTCTTGTCGGCCAGCGAGTGTGAGCTCTGTTGTTCTTTGGGTGCCTCACGTTGCCTTATCAGATATGGCACAAGGACAGCGATAGGTGTAGCGAAACCACTGCTCACGTGTGCTAGCCAAGGGCAGTCCAGATGCATGAGCGCTCACCATTTCTGTTCGCCCCTTCCTGCTCATTTGCCGTTCTCCGTCGCATCACTGTCAACTGTGTTTCGATCACTGTTGATGACTGTTGTGGTGCACACAAAAACCATTCAGGATTCCCACATTGCATGTGGCTTCACAAGTTGAAGCAGGGTTCTTGCACCTTGCAGGCGATGACCACACGTAGTGTGCTTCAGCTAGGCTCTCGTTTCAGTGTGGTGGTGCTTGCTCCGCACACAATGGTGGTCAGAATGTGAAGAATGCCAGAATCTGATCCCTCCCTTGCGGAACGCCTGAGACTACGTGCACGTTCTTATGCTGACTTGAAGGGTGTTGTGGGGTGCGATAGGCGCAGTGAGCAAAGTGTATATACATATGGTCTGTGGCCTGCACAATCCGCCTCTTTCAGATTCCATCGAGTTCACATTAGTTTGACCAACAAGTGGCTGAGTTTCTGCGATCTTGCGTTCAACAATGGGGATGGAGCCATCAGTCCACTCTGACGGCGATCATGCCTGCAAGTGAAGGACGGCCACTTGTGGCCAAAGATTATCAAATGAAAGAAAGACAGGTTTGTACAGTTAGCAGGACACGTGAAGTTCTTAGTTTGGCGGCTCCCAGTAATCAACGACAGTCATTTTAAGTTTTGATGACACATACTAGCACACATTATTACCGATCAACAACGTCAAGACAAACCAACGGCAGTGCCATACAGTGTGCAGTGCGTATGGTGCATCCTCCTCAACAGGTGTGCAAAACTATTTCCCAACAGCATGGAGAACGGTGCACTGGTCTCCAAGTGCAACGGGAACAGCGTGGAGGACTTCCATGACAGCCATGCAAATGCGCACCTCTGGGGGAGGGATTGGGCGGGCAACGGCATGACGCCCAACATTTGGGGCCATCTGTGCATAATGGAGTGGTTCACATGCACGCCGCTGCTGGTGTCCTGGGGCACCGGCACACGCGCCTGGCCGAGTGGAACAGCTGACTTCAGTCTCTAGAGGGGCATACAAGTACTGGCTGCACCAAATCGGTGACTGCTTGCACCAAATCCCTCCAAAACTAACTCGAACATAACCCCTAACCCCTAACCCCTAACCCCTAACCCCTAAAACCAATACTTACCCTAACACTAAACCTAGCCCTAAGACTGAGGTGAGGACCTAGTGTGCACGTGATTTGGTGCAGCCAGTAATATTACTTCCTCCAGAGGCCCCCCGCACCAGTGAGAACCATCGCAATTCCCGGAGTTGCTTGGGGAGCATGGAAACAAGAGGCACTTTTGGGGCTACTTGAAAGTCCCTGAAAGCGCAGCTTCCACCATGGGAGGTGGTGCGATGGGCGAAACCCGCCCCAAACGGTGATTGGGACAAAAGAAGAGCTGAACGGCAAATGAATGTTGACTGTGGGATTTGAACCCACGCCCTTTCGGACTGGAACCTAACTCCAGCGCCTTAGACCGCTCGGCCAAGTCAACTTCCCCCGACTGTGGTTGGGGGTGTTCCACTACGCGGAAATTGAATTCATGTACTAATGCAAACACTTTGCTCCGTTGGGATGCCCGTATTACTCTGCTTGCATCAGGGCCAACTGGGCGCGCACTAGAACGTACCGATGCCAGTAGAGCTTATGATGAGTTGGTACCATGGAACATCCAGTCTGCGCTGCGAGTGTGTTTGGGTTGCTGTTTGGCTGCGCAGATTCGGTGGGTTGAAAGCCTTTTCGTGTTCGTGAATCTGTGAAACTCGCACAATCTTGTCAGAATCACGATTCCGGCGCACGTGGCTTTTTGTTAGGCGCTCCAAGCGCGGCCCCCAAGTACACACTGCAGTCGGCACTACACGCTTGTGCTGCCTGCCCTTGCCCCCAAGTACGCACTGCAGTCGACGCTACACGCGTGTGCTGCCTGCCCGAAGCATTTTGGGCACAACACAAACATTCAACAGCGTCAGGCATCCCGGCTAGTGACGAGGGACAGGACGCTATTGTGACAGCTATTGTGGACGAGCAAGGCCAGCATTTCCTTATGTGTGGATTTCTTCTGCACAATCTCTCAGCATGGCAAAAGTCTCGATAGCTTGCAAGTATCTGAGGTAGTTCCTCAGGAGGAGGTATGCTCATCAGGTGAGAAATGGTCCCGACCGTCAGCAACAATGACAAACTGGCAAGCAAGACACAGGTGAGCTGCGACATGGCATTTTGTTAACACAGCGCATCGTAATTTTCTTACTGTTGTGCTGGCACAAGCACTGCCAAAGTGTGCCAGTAATGTCGGTGGCGACCCATACCCATACCCATACCCATACCCAAATCCGAAAGTTAGTCTTCTCAATCTTTCATGTCCACTCAAGTTGCTCTCCCCCTCTCTCCCACTCTCACATCTAAGCATGCACTCTCCACTCTCCACTCTCCACTCATCTGCCATCCATACAGTGAAGGAGCATACCCTCACAGCACAGTTCTGTGGTACAATTCCGGCCAGCAACCGATGTACGATCGAACGATGCGGCATGCATGATGTTCAAACTCCATGCTCTCCGAAGGAAGAGTCATATGGCCAAAGGCGACTTCCCCATATATTCCACAACAGACCCAGCAAAGACGACACCCAACACTGCAATGAGCACAACGCCAAGCATGATCGGCGGGGCGCGAGCGTCATATGGACCATCCTGTTTTGCCCTGCCGCAAGACATGCATGTACCCATGAGTAACAACTGCTGACACGGAAACGGGCACGCCCACGTGCTTAGAGATTTCTGGTGCACTACCTTTTCGCAATCCGCAGAGAGGCAAAAGGGCTGTGTCTGCCATCTTCGGGCCATGATATCAAACAAACTATAAAAGACGCTCAAGGTGTGTGATGTGCAACCATTGCCAGCACCACAGTCACAAAGAGCATCACAAACACGGACTCGCCTCTGAAAGGAGCATCTTTCCTGTAGATTAATCCAACAGCTGACGAACTATTTTGATCACACCAATCTACACTCTGATGTGCAACTGGAAGTTATTGTGTTCTGCAGCCTGCCATCTACCCCACTGCATGTGCTCAAGAAAGGACGTTAGCCAAACGGAAGTTCTCCCTTCGTTCTGTGTCCTTGACAAACACTGACAGCGTATGCAACACACAGGGATTGCTTGATGGTTCATTCGCCAAACACGTCCTAATAGACACGATGCAAGGTACTATGCCCTGCTAAAGACAATGCAAACCAATGCAAGGTCACAAGTTTGACATGTGATAGCTGCTGGCATGAGCACACTACGCACACTGTTCTCAACCCTGACAAGGCATAGTCTGGCAACGCAGGTGGGTATCAGTTAAGCAGGTGGCTTCTCCACACTAGTGTGAACACAACACAGAACACAGAAGACAGCAGGGACCAGAACTCACTCCAGCGACCGTATTCTTCGAACAAAGTTCATCGCTGTTTGTGCCACCAGCGCAACGGCCACAAGGAGCATTATTAGAGCGATGATGCGAACAGAGTGATACTGAATATTCCAGTGCTTGTGGCTGTGAGACGTCAATCCTGTTGCCAAAAAAACAGATGAGTGAGGGCAAGTTCCTTGCAAATTGCAAGAGTCAATGAGATCGAATCCACCAGCTGGGCGATGGCAGTGCACTATGCTGGGCAAGCAATGGTGCTCAACAAGCAGAACCTCAATGGGGCGACGTTGCCAAGGTCCATCAGCTGGACCATACATGTGCCACACCAAACAACGGCTATTTCAGCCCCGAGTAAAGGGCCTTGAGGGAATTGGCATCATTATCAATTGGTCGTGTGCATGAAGACCACACTCAGCACCTCCTGGACAAAATTGCTGCAAACAATTCAT
Organism: Ostreobium quekettii; assembly: GCA_905146915.1. Taxonomy (NCBI): domain Eukaryota; kingdom Viridiplantae; phylum Chlorophyta; class Ulvophyceae; order Bryopsidales; family Ostreobiaceae; genus Ostreobium; species Ostreobium quekettii. The sequence continues at coordinate 34,063 of CAJHUC010001117.1, forward strand.
GGAGGTCATGGCCCCTTGGATCGAACGTGTTGTGTGCATGGCCAACATTCAGCACCTTGCCAACAGTGCTTTGTAGCACACTTGTACTCCAGGTCTGTCCACATATCTACGGGTCTAACGCATCTTACGATACATCCAGACAAGACATCAGTGTGTCTACATATGTTTCCACATAACTTGAACCCCCGATTTATGTGGCCTGTTGCGTTTCAAGGAGATCTTTTGTGGACATTTTGTGTGCAGCAACAGGCCCCTCACTGTCGAGTGCGCGGACAGCCATTCGTCACTTCGCAACAAAGCAATCAAAAGATCCACACGACACGACAGCAGCGCCGAACAGGAAGCCCGCCTCCGGCAGGCAGAGCGCCGCCGCCCCGCTGGAGGGCCTCCATCGCCAGTCCGCCTAGCGGCGTCTGCCGGACAAATATTCCGCTCCCGCCGCACGCCGCCCTCCACTCACCGAGTATCGCCGCAGCGATGCTGCCAATCGTGACCGAGACGTGGAGCCAGTGCAGGAACGTGCGCTCGTTGGCTGGCAACGCCACAACGACAAAGGTGAGTCAGGACGCGGGCAGCGCTGTAGTGCACATGGTAAAGAGGACGTCTGACCGGGAATCGAACCGGGTACCGCTGATCGGCATGTCCCACTGCTGTACCAAACCACCTGGACCAGGGGTAGGAGGGTAGTCCAGTCCCTTAAGCACCCTTCCAACCCAGCAGGCAAAGCAGGACAGGCCGGCGTCGACGCCGATGCCGACGAAGCTGATCTCACAAACGAGCCCCATCAAGTGAAAGTTCGCGGCGTCGCCGGACAGAGGGCGCCGAGCCGCGGCCCGGCAAGCACGCCATGGCACCTGGCATGTTTGACGGGAAGACCAGGTCGCTGCAAAGCCAACTCGCGAGATCCGAACAACGCCCCTCCGCCCAACGCGCCAACTGCGCCCGGGATGGCGGAAATCTTCAAGCACCAGGATATCAGCGCCGAAATGCTTCCACCGCACGGCCACCAAGCCTCGGAGCTAGACCGCGCTCACCGAAAAACGCCTTTGCGTCCGTCCTCCTCAGCGTCCCGTCCATGGCGCTGTCCAAGCACCCCAAGCAGGCGGGCGGCCGCGAGGGGCTGGATCTTCGAGAGGACGCCTCTCAATCCGGCCCAGTCGCGGCACGCTGCGGCTCCTGGGTGCGGTGCTCTGACCCACGCGCGGCGGCCGCCTTTAAGAGAGCCTTCGAGTGGTGCCAACAGGGCAAAGGGCATGGCCTACTGACATGAGCAGCGGCTCTTGGCGATCAGCTCCCCGTTCGTGCATCAAGATGCCACGTCAGCAATGGCAATTTCCGTCATTATGGAATGATTTGTCTTTCAAGACAAGTAAGAACCCGCCGACGTCCTCCGCGGCTGTGTCTTTCACGAAACAACACGCTAGAAGGCAAGCAGGGAGGTTATTTTTTCTTGCAACAGTGAAATTGTTCTTTTTTGCGACATGTTCCTTTGATGCGACAGTGGTGCTCGTTATTGCCACAACGTTCATCATTTTTGTGACAATGCTTTAAGTGTTCCTTTTTGCAACAGTGGCGTGGACCAGTATGCGACCTGCGGGTCGCTGCTTCACTGCCCCATGGGGAACGCCGAAGAGTGAAATGGGTTTTGCCGGCCTTGAGGCTTTCAGAGCCGCAAGCAGCCACAATACGGGAAGCAAGGCAGGCGAGCCCACCACGCACGGCGCAAAAGTGAGGTCAACACTAACGCCGTGGTGAATGACCTATAGCATGGCCAGGATTGGGTGTTGCCCACAAGGGCAAACAGAAGATGGATGGAAGGGGGGAGGGGGAAGGGGGGAGACCTGGCGGGCGGCGGCAAACGGTTCTGCAATTTGTGGACGGATGGACAGACCGTGAATCGCCCCAAGGGGCTGAATTCCGTCCATTCCTTTTGGGGGTTTGGTAGCTCATGGACAGACGGATGGTGCGTCTATCAAAGGGCCAGGGCAGCGGGCCTCCCTGGGGAGGCCAGAGATCCACAGCGGAACTCCGTCTATGAATTGCAAAGCCTAGCGCCTATTTTGGCTCTTGCACGCGCCAAATAGTGGCATTCGCGGGTGGCGATCAGAGCACCCGCCATTGGCACCAATCGGTGGCCACGAAGGAAAACAATGGCGGCCGTGGAAGGCAACGAGCAACATCCCCCTCTCGCCGTCCCGTGGGGTGTTTTGCACCCATACTATGGGTGCCGCTTAAGTCGCAGTTCACCTTTGGTGTCCGCCCCCTCGTGGGCGAAGAATCATACCACCCATGGGTGCTAATGTAGGCACCCACAGGTGGCACCAGTTTGTGGCCATAAGGGACAAAAGTGGCAAGAGTGGGAGGCGACATTCGGCCTCGCACTCTTACCATTTTGTGGTGTGTTTTGTGTCCAAGCACTAGGCAGAAAACAGGCCATAGTTTGCAGTAAGCAGTCGCCCACTGTGGGTGCCGATTGATCCCACTCGCGGGTACTGATAGGGGCACCCACGGGGGGCACCAATCGGTGACTGCAAGGCGCATTAGTGTAGGAGTGGGAGGCAACTTTTAGCCTTCCTGTGACGTGGTTACTAGGGGTCAGGCAGTTATTGACGTTTTCTAGAGTGGGAATTACGTAATTAGGGAAACGTACCTTTTGTGAGTGTTATTTAGAGCTTCTTGGTTCCAACGCGCTTTTAAACACCTGATTCCGTTAAGAAACGACGAAGTTATGGTCTCCTGAAATCGTAGTACTTAGGGCTAGAGGGTCGGGTGTTAGATGCTTAGAATTAAAGGACAATGGGTCGATCGTAGGTGAACGGTGGAAGGTGACGATGTGCCTGGACGTGCACTTGTGTTGTCTTGTCTTGATGTGATAATGATGGACCCGTGATCGGGCATTGCGTGCGCGGATTTGTGCGCGCGCATGCAGTGAATCGTGTAACTGTTCTGGCCCACTCTCTGGCCTCCCGCGAGCCAGTGAACCACCGCCTCGCTGCGCTGCCACCTCTCGCCGATAGCAGGCCCCGGGGATCGATCCCCATCGAGCATTGGGCCCACCGTGCGACCACCGAATCGACTACCCCGATTACACCCACCGTCCGAGGTGGAGAGGTCAGCCGAGCTCCAACGGCTGTGCTATAGGGCAGGGTGACCCCAGACTCTGGGGCCCAAAGAAACCAGCGGCTGCCGACGGGCCGCAACACTTCCACTCCCACTATTTGTAACATCTTTTGCGCCCAACCTTTGGGCTAGGCCTAGCAAGTTGGCCGGTTGAACCATCTGTGCATGTCTTGGTGCGTGTTGGTGGCCCGCCAGCAGCCGGCGTCCACCTGGCCAGCACCTACACGTGCTTGGAGCTGCTGCGGACATGACCCACGAACTAGCAGCCTATGGCAGAGGTGTTTTGACACTGGAAAGGGATCCGACGGGCTACGCAAAGGTCAGGGTTGGCCGGCGAGCTTGGCTAGCCAAGTCACACTTCAGCCACAGCCACTGCCGCCAAAAAAAACAACATGGCTACTATCGCAGAAACAAACAATCCTGGCCACTGTCGCAAAAAGGAGCAATTCACTGTCGCAAAAAGGAGTAGTTTGGCACTATCACAAAAAGAACAATCCACTGTCACAAAAAGAAATGCTCACCAAGCAAGGAAGAGATATGTCTCAATTGAATAAAGGGAAAATGACAAAAAGGAGTACTCTATGAGATGTATTGATAAAAGGGGAACTTCTGTGACAAAAGGGGGTCCTTTGCGGGGGCGCATTTGACAGAAGGGGGTCCTCTGACTGCCCCTGTATATTAGGTGCGTTGCCAGACTTGCGCCAGACAGGTGCCATACCGGCACCAGACTAATGCCAGATTGGACCACGTTCCTACTAGGGGCGATCCCTTTATGAAGGCATAATAAGCACACAACAGTCGGAGTTGTGGGAGGGAGTCATAACGATCAAAGCTGTGGGGGAGTCCTAGCAGCGATCGAGGCTGTAGGGAGAGCAAGCGGCGACCTAGAGGGGTCGCCCCTAGTAAGGCCACTGTTGCGCACCCTATTGGGTGCGCCCCAGGACCTGCCCACGAGGGGCACGCGGAGAGCGAGCGGGGAACTCGGAAAGAATCTTACAATTGGAAGCATGAACCACAAATATAATTAGGTGTTCATTTACTATAAACAACAGCTAATCAAATTATAGATACACTACTCCCCTAGTGTATCTAGTAAACCCAAATCTCACCCCATTATCGCAGTACAACAAAATAAAGTGAAATCTCTAGTAAGACTGGATCCACCAGAATTCACAACAGCCGCGGTCCAGTCTGGCGCCAGTATGGCGCCGGTATGGTGCCAGTTTGGCGCCGGTCTAGCAATGCGCCTAATGTACAAGGGCGTTCAGAGGACCCCCTTTTGCCAAATGTGATACAAAAAGGTTGTGTGTGTGGGGCTCCTGCCCTCTTTGAGCCGCGGACCCGCTTCGCCGGGCACCTAGGTCCTTACGGGGACCTAGGCGGGACCACCCCGTCCTACTCCCGTATCCCAAGTACTATAATGGTTACAATGGGATGAGGAATATGTAGCATGTCTTGGGCAAGGCGTCCCCCATGCCAAGGGCCATTAGTAAGGCGTCCCCTACATCAGGCCGGTGCACATAACATTCGTCCCCCTTAGGGAGTGGGGCGTCCTCGTCCCAATAAGTGAATACGGGAGCAGAATCATATTTGTATATGCGAAAACTGGCTGTGCGAGTTGCCACATGCCCAGTTTGCGTGGTTGCACTACAACTACAATGAAGAGAAAGAGTGGTTATTACATGACCTATATGTCTGTGGATAACCCTCAATAAAACTCTTCCTTCAGCACACCAGCTGGAATGTTCAGACTGTCTATAATGTACAAATTCTATTCTATGACCTGTCGGCCTGCGATCAGCAACAAAACTTATGAAACATGTAGGTCACCCTGCACATCCCCTATCGTGGCCTCCCCCGGCCATCCAACCCCGACTGCCTCGAGGGTGCTGAGGACGTCGTCCCCGTGCACGTACACGACCGTGGGCTTGAGGGGGTTTGACGAGAGGGCCATCGCTCTCCACTCTCTCCCCGTTCAGAATCGCAATGAACATGGCATTCATATATCCATACTGTGTGCAAGAATGGGGCCCGGTGTACCTAGTATTTTTCTGGGCCCACTTCAGCATGGCCTGTCAAATGCACAGTCACACACAAGCTTATTTCAGCGTGTACTTTTTGTACTGCGATCAGTTGGCACATGCGCAACAGGAGTTCTTCCATTCTCAAATGCTTGAACCAATTTATGTATATTTGCAACTGCTTTTCCTGATTCCCAGTTGTTATGTTCATGGCCATAACCCAGCCATTTGACAAGGTACTCTATGGAGTCCGGTCGTCGGCCACTAGAGGTGGCCCCCTCTATCCGTCCACAACAAAATTTGGTTGGCTCCATTAAAATTCCGTATAATCAACAGAATCCGTGAGCCAGCCACAGAGAGAAAAAGTGTATAACAGAAATGGGCAGGGCTATGCTGACGTCAGCATAGATGGCTACAGAAATCCACACAACCTTCCAGAATGGAACCACGTATTACAGAATCCGCGCCGCAGCCTACGAATGACAAGGCCCCATAATGGAACTGGTGACCGGACCACAGAGGTCGACAGAATTCCATCAACGTTGATGGAGCAACACAAACATTTCAAACACGTTGAACCCCAGTACAGAAATTCCATATGCATGGCGGACGTGGGGTGCGATTGCCTGGGTCTTTGATAGATTCAGCAGTGCACATTGCTCGCCCCTGTGGCATATCCATGTGCCCCTTCAAATCGTTGTTGTCCGTCACGTAGGCAGAATGTACGCCCAAAGCGTTCCCAAGCCCAGTACATTCGATTGGTGTGATGTGATGCCCCTGGGGTATGTGAAATGTTGCGTGGGGGCCCGCTACCAAATGCCCCCATGGCATTGGTACTCTCAGGTGAGTGGTGATAGTGCAGGGTGGTGGGAGGTGGGGAGGCGGGGGTATTGTGCTTGGGGATACACGGCTTACTTTGGCTAAACCCGGGGAAAAAAAGCCTAAACGCTGAAGCACAAATGGTGATTTATTTGCTTCTCAGATGTATCAAAGGTAGGGCGAGATGCTTTTGCTCAGCTAGAGTACCGGCCCTGGGCTGGCTGGGGAAAAGCCACTGTCGCCGGGTTTGCAGTGTGCATGGGTGGCTGCTGCTTGTCCGAGATCGTGTCAAGGCGGGGTGGGGGGGATTGCTGTTTTGCTCGGCTAGAGTACCGGCCATGGCTTGGCTGGGGGAAAGCAGTGGGGGATATCCGTGGGGCCAGGGTGTGTTAATAATAGTAGTCTAGCGTTTGCAAGGAGTACCGACTGTGGGTTGGCCGGGAAAAAGCAGCTGGGGGATTGCCTATTAATAACAATAGTCTAGCGTTTGCAAGGGATGGCCGGGAAAGAACAACGGGTTGCATCCCCTGTCTAGCAAGGAGTACCGGCCGAGGCAGCATTTATGTATATTTATTTATTTATGCGTATATATTTATGATGGCGTGGACTGCAAATAGGTAGACATGCATTGTTTAAGCATGTTGAAATATTGGAACTCGTTATATCAATGTTGTGGCCCGAATCTGGAGGCAAAGGTTGCTGGACATAGAGAAAAAATCCACTTGGAAGAAATTGGGTCCAACAAAAACTGCCGCTGACCAACGGAACCTACTGGAATCTCAAAGTCCCTAACGGATGGCAACAGAACGCCAAGAAAGACAGCAGAAAAAAAAGCGCTTTTACAAAAACCGCTGGCTACAAACACCCCCCTGACAGACAGCTCCAGAGCCAGAAAATTGAAAGTTGACATGGCATGAACGGCTACGGAAACCCGGCCCCGGAAAAGTGACGGAAAATAGATGGACGGATTGTTTGTGTTCAAAAGAAATACAGAAGTAAAATAACAGAAAAAAAGCTGAGCTGCCACGTCTATCAGCCACGCCTTTAATTCCTCTTATTCAGGATGCGTTTAACTTTATATTCCAGTTCTCCTTCAATTTCGATAGGAACTGGGGGTGGCTGCACTCTCCCACTGGCCTTGTATGGCTTAATCTTTGATACATAAAACATTGGATGTATCTTATGCATGCTTTCTGGAAGTTCCAGTCGATATGCGACAGAACCTATTCGGTTGAGGATGGTGAAGGGCCCAATCCACCTCGGTAATAACTTCCGAGTTCCAGGGTGTTTGAGGGTGATGTGTTGTGTCGAAATGAGGATGTTATCTCCTTTATTAAAAGACACATCCCTCCCATGGCGGTCAGCATGCTTTAACTGCCTATCTCGTGCTTTTTATGAGCACGCCTTGGTCTCTTTCAGCGCTGATTGGATACAGTGATCAAATCGTGTCACTGCTGGTAATCCCTCCATGAGGGGTGTATTAGTATGCCTCAAATAAGGCTGTTGTGCCCTATCAATGGCCACTGCCAAGCCGCGGGTATTTGGATTGTCATAACCTTTCAAAGGCTTCCAAATTTGCACCCCAAGAGCTAAGGGACTCTTTGGGTGTCGACCGTAGTTTAAATAGAACGGGGTCTCTTGGGTGGAACTGTTTTTCGAGTTGTTCATTGCAAACTCGGCCATGGCTAACAATTCATCCCACATGTTTTGGTCAGAATGCGTATAGTTGCATAAGTAATCCTCCAGAATCCGATTCATGACTTCGGTCTGGCCATCCATTTGTGGATGGTACGCAGTGCTCATGTTGAGCTGTATTTTCCACACCTCTGCTAGGTACCGGTAAAACTTGGAAGTGAACTGAACATCTCTGTCGGACACTATAGTAGAGGGGAGACCGTGGTGCCTTATCACATTCTGCACCAACAGGTTAGCTACTCCTTCTGCAGAGAGCTCAGTCGTCGTGGCTGCGAGGTGGACCATTTTGGTTAGTCTATCGACGAACACAATGATAGCATCATGACCTCCCTTAGTTTTTGGTAGTTGAGTAATGAAGTCCATGGACAATTCAGTCCATGGCTCCTTAGGAATGCCCAGAGGCTGTAATAAGCCTGGGGTCTTTTGATGAGAATACTTAGTTTGTTGACAAACCAGGCAAGTATCAACATGTAGTTGGATTTCTCGCCACATTCATGGCCACCAATAATGTGGTGTAAAGCACAGGGGGTAGTATGTTTCTCTAGTAATTGGGTTACTGGGAGGTTAAAGTACAATGAACAATACGGTTGAATATCTCATATAAAAGTAGAGTCCATTAGGAGCTCATAGGTTCTTGAACCACCTCCATTGGGTTAGCGGTAGAGGAGTTATGGTTAGATATATTACCAGTACTTTAGACTCCATCGCCGGAACCGTATTGGGGGATGAGATACAATCGCATGGGCCCGTACGCTGCATTGTCACGTGATCCGGGTGGAGGCCACCCCCTCAAAGGGGCGACCTCCTGTCAGACTGTAATTCTCCATTCTCTCGCCCACTCCGCGCACCCCGCGGCTGCACCCGCGAGCCGCACGGCGCCGCGCATCCACAGCGCGCCCAGCCGCCCCGCGCCCGGCCATCCGCAGGCCTGGGCCCACACTGCGCACCCCGAAGGAGCGAGCGCCCCGGACAGCTCGCCGGTCATCCGGCGGAGGAGGCCCATCTGGGCCGAATTGGGCGCCGCGGCGGGAGCCTCGCCCGCAACGACCGAAAACCATGCCAAGTGGTTT
>CAJHUC010001118.1:0-50810 GCA_905146915.1 Ostreobium quekettii
AGTTTCCTGGGTGGGCCAGTCCCAGTACGCTGCAACTAAACTATGTCCCCACTTCCCCTAAGGGGCACTAAGAGAAATCCCAATCTGCCCCGGGGTGCTTCCCCGTAGTGCAAGGCAGTGGGGTCCTAAATGTCGGTATGGAACCACGCAGGGACGATTCAAGAAAATTCAGCGTGCACGCTTGACCCGGTGCCTAGCACCCGTCACCGCAAACCTGGGTCTCTGACTCGCTGGCCGAGTGCAGATTCCGGATCTGATGCAGTCGCTACAGTTGCGAAGCTCTGCTCTGCCTTGGGTTGCGGCCCAGGTGGCTCTGCTTCACTTCCTTGGACGGCCACACGTTGCGGTCCACAGGCGCGGGTCAAACTCGATGCAGTTTGGGCGCTGGAGGTCGCTATCACACAGCCCCCCCCCCCCGGATTGTGGTCGCTATTGGGTAGCCGGGTTGACAAATCCGCTGGATGCTTCTCGAATCCGGCCCCCCCTGGTGCGCCACTCTTGGTGCTGCGCCTTGACCCTCATAGCACAGCGCGCTCACTCCAACTTGCCCCAAACAGGAATCCCCACGTCGCGGAAGCCTTCGGCGCACACGGCCCGGATCGCGCGGGTCAGATTCCCCGCGGCGATTCACTCGATGCTTGGCTCCGCGTTACCTCGGACTGCAATCCGCCACGATGGGATCCTTGCCACCGGTCGCTGCTTGCTTGCTGTGCCTTCCTACGAAGCCAGAGAGCTCTCGCGGTCTTGGCGATGCTCCGCGCAGGCTCCGAAACCAAATGTTGGCGCAGTATGGAAGCGTGGTGGTCAGGCGCCTCTCGCGCCCTTGGTGGGCCAACAGCTCGCCCCGGGTCGCAGATCTCCGGATCGTCGCACGCGGGATCGCGCACGCACTCCGCCTCGGGTCAGGACACTCGGGCACTCGGCACAGCGCAGCCGACGTTGGCTGGCTCGGGGACACACCCGTGCAGTGCAATCGGTTACACGGTTGGAGAAGTTCACTGGGCAAGAGGGGTCGCGGCCTTACATCCGTGGCCGGACACCTCACCGTATCGATACCGCATCATCACCGTACTTGTCCCATATCCACCGTACTGTACCGATAACTATGATACGCCCCAAAATATGACAAGCAAACAACCTTTCCTTTCGTGTTCTGATACAGTTCCGATTCTCACACTGTATGCCCATTCCGTTCATTAACCCCTAATGACCGCCCGTTTATACAACAACCACTCCCCCCTCCAGGGATCTTGGCCTCGAGCGTTGACATGCAGTCTTCACTTCTGCTCCTCATAGGCTGGTCGGGTCCTTGGACGGCTGGCCCTCCTCTAAAAGTTGGCGCAACTCCTGTTGGTCAAAATCTCCAGCCTTCCGCCAGGTTGCTTCCTCCAGGGGCTTGTCCACCCAGATGATGAGGTACTGGGTGACCACTCGATTCCTCTCACGAATCTTCCTCCAGCGGACAAGTCGGTCAATGTCAGGCTCCTCTTCGTCATCCGCGTCCAAGGCAGGGAATTCGTCGTCCTCCTCTTCTGCAGGCTCCTCATATGCAGGCTCAAAAACGCCGGCTCGGAACGGCTTCAGGAGAGAGACATGGAACATATTATGCCTCCTCCAACCTGCAGGCACCCTAAGCGCATACGCTACGCGTCCGTACTTAGCGATCACGCGAAAAGGTCCAACAAACTTTCGTTGCAGCTTATCGGGAGTTCCTTGACGACGCATGTTTACAGTGGACACGCTGTGAAGCCAATTTAGACCTGGGTGGTCTAGCCGGCTCATCTGGTGTACGTAGGCGCAATCTCGCCACTCTCTTCTTTCGTTTTGTCAAAATTGGAGTTCCAGCTGCATTATCCGCCGATGATTCTGGAGTCGCCTATTCCACCATAACCTCCTCTGCGGGCTGACTATTGGGGTTTTCCACTGACTGGTCGTTTACCCCCCTCTTCAGAGTGTCCTTGGCTCTCCAAGGCAGGCTAGATTGGGCATATCTCCAGAATGTAGGAGTATGGAGAATCTCCAGACTGGAACAAAAACTGGGGCCTCGCATAGCATCCAGGTCGGCATCCTGAATGACCTTCACTGTGCCTGGCGCTTCGGTAGATGCGATCCACTGTCCTCGGACTGCAGACGTGCGATCGTCACCTCCGAGTAACATGCGAGGTACCGCCCAATCGATCAGCGGGTTTACCCTTTGCAGCCAGTTCATCCCAAAAACCAGCTCCACCCCATGTAGAAGCTTGGTAACAGTGGAGTCCATGCAAAACAAATGAATCCCAATGGAAAAGAGTACGGCAGGTGCTTTGCTGGCAGATAAAACCTGAGTACCATCCGCCAACTCCAAGAATGTATTGGATGCCGTACAATGAATTCCCGCTGCCAGTTGTATATCAGGGGACATATAACAACGTGTTGCCCCTGAATCCACCAAGGCACGCACCCTGTGCCCATACAGCTGTGCCGGCACGATCAACAGGATTCCATCCTCTTGTGACCGTTGTGTAGAGGAAATAGTGGGTGATCCTAGGAATCCACAGCAACCCACTGTTGTGCCGAATCCAAATATGCCACACCATCAGCATCGGTGGGCTTGGTCAACGAGAAATAGTCGTCAACCTGATGGAGCCAAATGCCGACATCTTGCTCTTTCTTGCCTGAAAATGTCGGCGGTTCTTTTGGTCGCATTTGAATTTGCAACCTAGGTCCACCAGATCCAGCTGCAGCAGCTGATGTAGAAGCATGCTGCGACGACTGTATGCGCGTCAACTCCTGGTAACCCTGCAAGAGCTGTCTCTGTTGTTCAACAAATGTCATCAATTCAGGGTTGAGTGTTCCCTGAGTTTTTCCAATTCCAGCACCGGCAACATCCTGTCCCAACATAGCTTGTGCAGCAGCGTCAACCTGAACTTGTTGCAGCGTGTCGGTCAGGTCAGTGGTCTTTGCCTTTTCAACTTCAAGTTGTTTTTGCAGCTCAGCAACTCTATCTCGTTCCGACTGAACCTGGCCGAACAAGTTCGTGACGTTTTGTTGACTGGCGTGCAGCTGTTCTCTTGTTTCCTTCAGTGTAGCTTGCACTTGTTTGATGAGATCGTTGCTGGCGTTCTGTGTACTTTGCAATGATGCCAGTTGAGCTCTGAGGACTTGAACATCTTCCGCTTGTTTGTTTGCCAACTCACGGGTCCGCCTCATTGCTTTTGATCCCTCTGAATGTGCCTGGGAAGCCATGTTGTGTGCTTGTGCACCAACGGCTGAAGCATGTTGAGCAGTTCGCAAAGCTGCTGCACTGCTCATTTCAGCCTGCTCCGCTCTGGCTGCCGTCTGTGCACCCATCACATTTGCATGCTGTGCTGATCGTAGAGCAGCGGCACTGCTAGTCTCTGCCTGTGCTGCTCTGTCTGCTGTCTGTGCACCTAGTTGCTCAAACTGAGCAACCGACTGGGCAACTCTGCTCTCAACATGGGCTGCCAGTTCGTCCTGTCGACCCGCTGTAGATTGCATCCCCCTTGCAGTCGCTTCGTGCAATTGAGCAATTTGCCCCCGTACTGCTTCAAGCTCCTGACTTGCAGCTGCAGTATGCTGATCCAGTGTTCTGGCTATAGAGAGTGCCTCCCGTCGCATAACATAATCGGAAGGATTGTCCACTCGCTGCAACTCTCTCCCAGGTAAACCAACGGATGATCCCAAACGAGATTGCTCCTCTGTCACATCCACCACCAAGGGTGTCTACAGTGGTGCTAACTGCTGATCTAGGAAGGGTACTCGGCTAAGACTTGGATCCTGTGAATGACCCACCGAGACCGTCTGCGCGATACTGGAGTCCAGAATAATCATAGAGGGAATGGACTGTGCAGGACCTCCAGAAATTTGGGCAGGATCTGCCCTAGGAATTTGGGCAGTATCTCCCCCACTCTCTGCCATCTGCTCATCTGTCAACGAAGGGTCTGGAACAGGGTATGTAGAAGACGCACGCTCGCTGGTATGACTCATGATGACGATGTCAAAACTCTGTCTCTAAACTGATGAAGATACTGAAAAATCAAACCGTAGTCTTGATCTTCGACCTCCACCGGTTGCCAGTCTACTAAGAAAAGCTTGTCCCAGTCCCAATTCCCAGCCTTGCTTTTTCTTCCCCCTAGTCTTTTACCTATGGCGGGAAGCTAGCTGAGCCTAATTTTACTATGTTCCCCAATTGGGCGCTGGCGCTTTTCCAACCTAGAGTGTTTGGCAGTAGGCCTGACGATGCACACCCAGCACCATGCAGTTTCCTGGGTGGGCCAGTCCCAGTACGCTGCAACTAACCTATGTCCCCACTTCCCCTAAGGGGCACTAAGAGAAATCCCAATCTGCCCCGGGGTGCTTCCCCATAGTGCAAGGCAGTGGGGTCCTAAATGTCAGTATGGAACCACGCAGAGACGATTCTAGAAAAGTTTGCGCGCACGTTTGACCTGGTGCCTAACACCCGTCACCGCAGACCTGGGATTCTGGCTCGCTGACCGAGCGCAGATTCCTGATCTGGTGTAGTCGCTGCAGTCGCGAAGCTCTGCTCTGCCTTGGGTTGCAGCCCAGGTGGCTCTGCTTCACTTCCTTGGACGGCCACACATTGCTGTCCACGGGCGCGGGTCAATCTCGATGTAGTTCGGGTGCTGGAGGCCGCTATCACACAGCCCCCCCCCGGATTGTGGTCGCTATTGGGTAGCCAAATCCGCTGGATGCTTCTCGAATCCGGCCCCTCCTGGTGCGCCACTCCTAGTGCTGCGCCTCGACCCTCACAGCACGGCGCGCTCACTCTAACCTGTCCCCACCGTCGTTCCCCACGTCGCGGAATCTTTTGGCGGACACGGCCCAGATTGCGCGGGTCAGATTCCCCACACAGCACACTCGATCCCGCTGATCACTCTGACCGATCCCCGCTCAGAATCTGCACACGATTGCAACCTCGCAGCGTGGTGCTGCGTCGCCACGGCGTTGTGCTACTCACTGTGCCTCTCGGTGAAGCTTTGGAACGTCGCGGTCTTGGCGATAGACGTGGCCGCTCAGCTTTTTTTCTGTTATTTTCTGTCTGTACTTTTTTTGAACACGACTATTCCGTCCGTCGATTTTCCGTCACTTTGCCGGGGCCGGGTTTCCGTAGGCGTTCATGCCACGTCAGCTTTCAATTTTCTGGCTGTGGAGCTGTCCGTCAAGGGGGTGTTTGCAGCCAGCGGCTTCTGTAAAAGGTGTTTTTTTTCCGTTGCCTTTCCTGGCGTTCCGTTGCCATCCGTCACGGAATTTGAGATTCTGGTAGTGTTCCGTTGGTCAACGGCGGTTTCTGTTGGAGGCAATTTTTGCCTGTACATATGGGGCCACAGCAGTGATATAACGAGGTGCAATATTAATACATGTATAAACAATGCATGTCTCCCTATTTGCAGTCCACGCCATCATAAGTGCTACCTCGGCCGGTACTCCTTGCCAGACAGGGGACGCGAACCGCTGTTCTTTCCCAGCCATCCCTTGCAAACGCTACACTATTTACATAAACACACACCGGGCCCAAAGGCAATCCCCCACTGCGTTTTCCCGGCCAACCCACGGCCGGTACTCCTTGCCAGACAGGGGACGCGAACCGCTGTTCTTTCCCAGCCATCCCTTGCAAACGCTACACTACTTACATAAACACGCACCGGGCCCAAAGGCAATCCCCCACTGCGTTTTCCCGGCCAACCCATGGCCGGTACTCGCTGCGGTAATGAATGGCTAGTAATCCTTTGCAGCAACTATAACAAAATTCATCATGGCGAACCGTCTGATGACTTGGACTTGGATTGTGGTGTGGTTTTTGATGACGTCTTGGACTTCCTGCGCTCAGTTGGACGCCTCCATACCCTGGTGCGTGCTCCCATGCTCCTTCTACGCTTCTTTTTCTTTGCGCGGCAGTCTTCCCACCCTTGACGTTGCATGTACCATCCCACCAACGACCCCCTGCACACACAAAGAAAAAGGAAAACCTTCAATCCTGCTCTGGACTTCGCCAATGGGTTCAGCAAGAACGAAGATGGAGAAATAAATATGCAAGTGGATAGCTACGGATGCGCCACCTCATCTATCGACATTAGCAGGGGTCATGACCATCCTTTTCGCGGCCACCACCAAGCCGGCCTTGGAAAAACTCCGCTCTGATGATGCAGAGGATGCCTGCACATGGAAGAGCATGGCGTCAACCCCAATACAACATCCCACAACTGGTATAGGCCAATGTGGCCAGCAGCAATACAGATGGACAAACAAATATGCGGGCAGAAAGTCTGGGACGCACCACCTCACCTGCGTGGCCAGCACCCTCCGCACTAGTTTGGCAATTAGAGGAAACCTAGACTCATTGCTACGCCACCAATCTTCTGCTAACCAGTGTTTCTGTTGACCTTTTGGTTGCCAAGTGTACTCAAACCACTCTGCGACGGCTGTCTCGATATTGTCAGGGAATGTCGGGTGGTTGGGATCACGCTTCCGGGATAAAGTTCTTCTTCCTGGGCGCAACTCCCCCCTGTCCCTCGGGTCAGTGGCCTCGTCCAACCAACTCACATGTTGAGGACTGACATTGGGTGCCTTGTCACCATCAGAAAGTGAAGCCGCGGTGTCCAAAATTGCAGTGGGGCCATTCACATGGGCGTCCAACTACAAATCCAACACAGATATGCATTTCGATATGAAAACAAGACAATTTCTTTACCGGCCTCAAGACCGGTACCTTCAAGTGGCGGAACTGCAAATCAACAAAATACTTGCATTTCAACATACAACCAAACAAACTTCTGTCCCGGCCTACTGGCCGGTACCCCGAAGTGCCACTTGTACATCATCACGTTTTCATCATCACAATATGCATACTCCATCACTACAAACACACTGCACTACGTGTGCCACTCACCAATTTGGAAACTTCCAACATGAGCATGTCAATGAAACTCTTGAACGTCGGGTAGTCCTCTGTGACCGTAGGCCAATCACTTTTATTATCCCATATTCTTCGCATCCACTGTAAATGGCACCTCCTACCATCCATTGCGGCTGCAAGACCCCATGAATATACCAACATCGGATCATCTACTATGCTAAGCAATTTCGTATTAAAAGCCGTCGCGAAGATGTAGCCCGCATCACTGCCCGCCGTACTATCATCCACTGTACCCACCTTGTCATATATCAACTTCAATAAAAAGTATAATGTATCTGAAATAGTGACGTACTGGTCGCCTTCAAGGCGCTCAGATACTTCCCTGATGGGTTCCAAAACGCCCCGCAACTGCCGCAACCCCGCCCACACATGGCGCTCAAATATGTAGTTGGCATCCTTCTCTTCCTCCTATTCCTCTTGTCCTCCTTGCTTCCCCTTAGCTCTTTTTTTCTTCTCTTTCTCTGCAGCGATCTCCCCTTTCTTGGAGGACATATATCTGCGAATCGATTGCTCAAGCAGCAACACACGTCGGATAAGGAAATACACCGAGTTCCAGCGTGTTGGGCACCATCCGCTCACACGCAACACCCGTCTTGGGAGCGGGGTCCCATCCGGGTCCCAATCCAATTCATCGGAGAGGTACCCCGGGTCATCCTCATCATTCATGGCATTATTCCCCAATTCGTCATCAGAGCACGAAACACTTCCAGCGTCGTCATCGGACGCACAACGATCACCAAAATTCTGCTGCAAAAACACACGTTGCAGCCTCTCCAATTCTAACTGGACTAATGGGGACCTACGCACATGCACAGAGAATGCTTGTACTGGAGCAGTTACAGACTCCACCTGCGCCAATGCATATTGGACAGCCGTGTTCAACACATGGCACACACACGGGTGCCAATCGAATAGAGCTCTGTCTTGTGTGCCGTTAATCATGGCCCTATCCCTGTCGGTCGTGAGGGCGGGACGCTCGTGATCAAGTTCGTTGCGGAACGCTGCGAGGAGGTTTCTTCTCATCTCATCCTCTTGTGTCTTGTGTACAGCCGCCACCTTTGGTGGTAGGCCAAAATCCAGACGGGTGTGGAGAAGCTTGTCGCGAATGGACGCGTGGTCGTGACGCCCAGGAAATGTGGATGTGCCTGGACAAAGTGCCGCCCAATATGCTATTGACCTATTTTCCATTCTTCAATAGACTCAATTGGCTAACTATTAATACTTAGCTCAGGCCCTTCCCGGCAGCGATCACCGCCGGTACTCGGCCGCAGGCAGCACACACCCAGGACACATCGTCATGGCGTACTACAAATCACAAGTGCGGGCCCTTCCCGGCAGCGATGGCCGCCGGTACTCGGCCGCAGGTAGCACACACACAGGACACATCACCACGGCGTACTACAAATCATAAGTGCGGGCCCTTCCCGGCAGCGATCGCCGCCGGTACTCGGCCGCAGGTAGCATACACACAGGACACATCACCACGGCGTACTACAAATCATAAGTGTTGGCCCTTCCCGGCAGCGATCGCCGCCGGTACTTGGCTGCAGGCAGCACACACACAGGACACATCATCACGGCGTACTACAAATCATAAGTGCAGGCCCTTCCTAGCAGCGATCGCTATCGGTACTCGGCCGCAGGTAGCACACACACAGGACACATCACCACGGCGTACTACAAATCATAAGTGCGGGCCCTTCCCGGTAGCGATCGCCGCCGGTACTTGGCCGCAGGCAGCACACACACAGGACACATCATCACGGCGTACTAGAAATCACAAGTGCGGGCCCTTCCCAGCAGTGATCGCCGCCGGTACTCGGCTGCAGGTAGCACACACACACAGGACACATCACCACGGCGTACTACAAATCATAAGTGCGGGCCCTTCCCAGCAGCGATCGCCGCCAGTACTTGGCCGCAGGTAGCACACACACACAGGACACATCACCACGGCATACTACAAATCATAAATGCTGGCCCTTCCCGGCAGCGATCGCCGCCGGTACTCGGCCGCATGACTGCTTCAAACAAGCCATATCCCTTTTCCCGGCCCATTGTGCACTCAAGCAAAGTGGTACTTTCGCCGGTACATAGCACACACACACAGGACACATCACCACGTACTACAAATCATAAGTGCGGGCCCTTCCCAGCAGCGATCGCCGCCGGTACTCGGCCGCATGACTGCTTCAAACAAGCCATATCCCTCTTCCCGGCCCATTGTGCACTCAAGCAAAGTGGTACTTTCACACCCACACCCACACATCAAGATGCGATTCACCTAAAATGTGCCACTGTAGTATCCATGACTCGTCCAACCAATGTAATGTAGTTGTGAGGTAGGCTTGGTTTGCACGGGAGGTCCACAGGTCGCATGTCATGGCTACAGAGGTGGTCTTTGACACCTCCCCGATCTGCTGCCTAATGCTCACCTTTATTGACTCGGCTTGGTCCCTAATGTTGCGCGTAATGGCCTGTCTAGAAACTGTTGGCCAACGCGGCACAAACTTCCTCATGAATCGGCGAAACGCCATGCGTTGACCGAATTGATAAGGAAGGTTCATTGCGCAAGTCAACTGGCCCAGGGCGGTGCACGCCGCCTGCCACTCCTTACTCCTGGGACTCCATGCTTCCCACGTCGGTTTTGCCTGTCCGTCCAATATCATTTGGCTGCCAGACCATGGTTTAGCCAGCGCATCCTCCAAGTCCCCTGCGTTCAACACTTTGTGAATTTTCTTGAGGTGGCCCAAGGGCCCACTCCATGCTGCACTCCTCCAATCTTTCTTGAGCACATGCATAGGCTTGGGTAGCCTTTTTCCATATCGCACGCATAAAATACACCTGACCGACATGGATGTCAGGTTTCCCTCCTCGTCGCGCTTGCGCGTCACCTCAAAACCCGGGAGCGCCCAGTCGTAATGGTCGGGATCCCCCTTTCTCGCCCTTTTTATCGTCTTCTTCTTCTTCTTCCCGTGGGTGCCATCCCCATCATCGATGGGGGTCGATGGGCCATCGAGTTGGATGCCGTCATCCTCGCCCACCTTTTCCACTGTTTGCGGCCCTGGCACACTGCGTCTCTTCTTAAAAGCACTGTGTATGGACTGTTGCTGGGCAGCTCGTCTCTTGCGGGCCTCCAATCGCTCGCCTCTGGTCTTCACAGTCGACTCCGGCGTTGTGTCAGACAACAGCGATGCCGTACCCCCGTAGTTGAACAAGTCAAAACTTGTAGGAGTTTCAGAACCTGAAACCCAAGCACAATGGTTGAACCAACACAATACGACATGACACAGTACGACATGCTGAAAACATTGCACTTACATTGAAAATGTGAAAAAATATCCCTCAGGTCTAGCGACAAACCGAACTTCTGTCCCGTCCAATTGGCCGGTACCCCGAAGTCCGAGTCACTCCTGGCCCCTCTCATCCTCCTCATCACTGCCAGAACTATAAGTTGAAGCACTCCACTCATCGTGGTCTAGTATTCTATATTGCCAATCATTATCAAGGAAAAAACCTGCCTCAGCTAATCGGTTTTCTAGTCTTCTTAATTTACACTGGTATACATTATGAGCCCTTGCTACCGTCTTGTACCCAACCCCCCGTTTGCGCTCCCCGTGTGGGCCATTTATTCGGAAGTCCAACACGGCCGCCCCCAGGCGCATCCGCTCCCCCCGCCTATGTCGCAGCCGCGCTGCCCGCGCCGCGTGCCTCTGTTCGCGCACGCGTTCAATTGTGACCTGGCGCCATTCGCCAGACCTCGCACGCGCCGCCTCCATACCCCCCAAAAGACGAAAAATATAAGTGCATGCCAGGGCAAACCGTGCTCTGGCCTGCACATCCAAATAGTCCCCGATCATAACATACACGGGAGGTGGCATCCCAAGGAACTCCAACTCCAACCTCTCGTTAGGCAAGACCCTATCCCTCAGTTTTCTCAGCCTAACGTGAACCCCTGCTCGGTGTTTCCTCGTCCGCCGCTTTGTGCCGTCAGGCCTCCGCTGGCCTCGGCGAATGCCTGCACCGGCAAAGGCAATTATTGGACGTATAGTAGCGCAACATTTCCCGGCCAATGGGTGGCCGGTACTCTGCCCTTCCCGGCCAAAAGATGGCCAGTACTAAGGCCACATACACCAACAACTTGCCAGCAGTGCACCAATGCAAGAAAAGCAAAGCCCCGTACGGGCCCGTGTAGCAAGATAACATATGTATGACAACACGTTTAGGAAAGAGCATCATCTACCACTGCCCCATATTCCATTTCCATATTCCTAATCGCTTGTGGGCATCCGCACGATGGCGCTTGGGCCTAATACAACCTGCAGTCATATGTATGACAACACGTGCACTGCATATTCCATGCTTGCATCCGCAGGGCGCTTGGGCCTAAACAACCTGTCACTGCACTGCACTGGCAGAGGCAAATGACATATAGCACAGCATTTCCCGGCCGATGGGCGGCCGGTACTCTACCCTTCCCGGCCAAGGACGGCCGGTACTGAGGCCACTTAGACCAACAACTGCCAGCATCCACAGGAATACAAGGAAAACAAAGCTCTATCACATGGGAGCCGTGCAGCAACGTAACATATGCATGACAGACATTTAAAAAAGTGCACCGTCCACCATTAACTTTTGTTCCAGTGCATACAACACCTAACTGCAGACACCAACACCAATATGTAACAACTTTGAAGCCTAGGAATCCAAGGTTAGCTTATGTTTTCTCTTCCTTGTTGAGGCTGCCGGGGCGCCGCCCTTGGGGGTCCCGGCCTCGGCGCCTTCCGTAGCGTTCATCTGGCTGCCTGCGCGTGCCACACACAAAAAGGTACACATTCAGCAAGATGTCCATGCACCAAAAGAGAGAAATAGCACCAATAGGGACACGATGGGAGAAGCAGCAGCTGGCCATGCACACCGCGAGCCCAGCAACAGCGGCTTTTTCCCAGTGAAGCCGCGGCCAGTACTCCAGCCGGGCACAACAGCACTCCCCTCGCCCCACCCCGACACGATCTTGGAGAAGCAGCAGCCGCCCATGCACACCACGAGCCCAGCAACAGTGCCTCTTTCCCGGCCAAGCCACGGCCGGTACTCCAGCCGAGCAGAACCGCATTCTCCCCGACCCACCCCGACACGATCTTGGAGAAGCGGCAGTCGCCCATTTCAGCCCCCTACCTGCATTATCCCCTGGTGTGGCGTGCTCACGGCCGGAGCCTGCATTGGGAACATAAAACACGTTACCAAACGCCCATCCACACCGCACCTTCACAAAACAACAGCCCTTTCCTGGCCAAGTTGCGGCCAGTACTCCAGGCGAGCACAACAACAATTCCCCCGCCCCACCCCCACACGAACTCGGAGAAGTAACAGCCGCCCATGCACACCACAAGCCCAATAACAGTGGCTTTTTCCCAGCCAAGCCGCGGCCGGTACTCCAGTCGAGCAGTACAGCAATCTCCCAGCCCGAACCCCATATGATCTCGAAGAAGCAGCAGCCGCCCATGCACACCGCGAGCCCGACAACAGCAGGTTTTTCCCGGCCAAGCCGCGGCCGGTACTCCAGCCAAGTACAACAGCATACTCCCCACCCCACCCCGACACGATCTTGGAGAAGCAGCCGCCGCCCATTTCACCCCCCTACCTGCAGTATCCCTTGGTGTGGCATGCTCACAGCCGGCGCCTGCATTGGAAAACATAAAACACGTTACCAAACGCCCATCCACCCAGCGCCTTCACAAGACAGCAGCCCTTTCCCAGCCAAGCCGCGGCCGGTACTCCAATCCAGCAGTACAGCAATCCCCCAGCCCCAACCCCATATGATCTCGAAGAAGCAGCAGCCGCCCATGCACACCACGAGCCCGGCAACAACAGCTTTTTCCCGGCCAAGCCGCGGCCGGTACTCCAGCCGAGCAGAACAGCATTCCCCCCGCCCCACCCCGACACGACCTCGGACAAGCAACAACCGCCCATGCACACCACGAATCCAGCAACAGTGGCTTTTTCCCGGCCAAGCTACGGCCGGTACTCTAGCCGAGCAGAACAACAATCCCCCCGCCCAACCGACGCCAGTGCCACCGGCACGGTGCCGGTGGCACCGCACTCACCACTGGGTATGGGCTCCATGGGGGCAATTGGCGGCGGGGGGGCTCCGACGCAGCACTTCACATACCCCAGGGGCGCCACATCATAATGGGATGATCACATGCCAGCCAATCGAATGTACTAGGCCTGGGAACGCTTTGGGCGTACATTCTGCTTGCGTGACGGACAACACCAATTTGAAGGGGCACATTGATGTGCCACGGGGGCGAGTAGTGTGCACTGCCGAATCCATCAAAGGCCTAGGCAATCGCACCCCACGTCCGCCATGCATACCCGTTACGCACTCAACCAGGCGTTTGCCCATCCGGTCCGGGAACGGGACTCGCTCTGTGGCAGATTTCAGTCACCTTCTGCAAAGTACAAGCGTCTGGGAATGCCCGTCTTACAGAATTTCAACGGAACGCCGTTGGAATTTCTGTACTAGGGTTCAGTACATTTGAGAGGTCTGTGTTGCTCCGTACATTTTGATGGAATTCTGTCAACCTCTGTGGTCCGGTCGGCAGTTCTGTTACAGGGGGCCTATCATCCGTAGAGGGTGGCGCGGATTCCATAACACGTGGTTCCATTCTGGAGGGTTGTGTGGATTTCTGTAACCGTCTATGCTAACGTCAGTTTGGCCCCACCCGGTTCTGTAAAACACTTTATCTCTCTGTGGCCCGCTCACGGATTCCGTGGAATGTACGGAATCTGGACGGAGCCAACCATATTCTGTTGTGGACGGACAGAATGGGCCACCTCTAGTGTGAGGGCAGCCGTTTGAGGGCTTGTACAATATGGGAACATCATTGTACAATAGCACGGGTAGTCACTGTACCATAATTTCTGAGCCGCGCCAAACGGGCACGGGTTGTACAATAGATATTTAATATAGACGGAACGGGGTGTGAGATGCACACCAAGTTGGGTACCGTTCAGGGTCAAGGCGCGTGGGACAGACCCACAGGGTGCGCCGCTAAGTTTGGGTAAGAATGACGCTAGGATTAGTCAGGGTGACTCACGGGACAAACGGGTTCACGGGAGGGGTTTGAATTCAAACATCTGAGCATTACAAAGTTGCCAACCTGGCATGTGCCGGTTGGGCTGCCTAAACCCCGCCCTTGGGTGGCTATTTAAAGCCGTCCAATGTGAACATTGTAATCCAAGTTTGCTGCGGTTCTGTGCCTTTGTCTCCGCGCTCAAACCTGAGCTGCTGCCCGACCAAAATCGCCGAGCAACCTGCCTCCGGCAGCTTGCCCCTTACAGGTGGTGTGGTGTGGTGCTGTGCTGTTATAGGTCCAGATGCGCAGGTGCAGGCCCTTGGGGAAGGGGATTGCGGCGGTAGATAGCACTGGGGTTGTTCATCGGACGGGGTGCAATGCGTGGTGTGGTGTGGTGCTGTTGCGGGAGAGACAAGTTGTAAATGGTTGTGCTTTTGAACCATGTTTGGCAGACTTGGCAAATTGGGAAACCTGCATGGGCGGCGAGGGTATAGGCAACGCCGAAGGACCCAACGCAAACACAGTGGACCCAGCGTGCAGCACGCAGAAACACCCACAGGCACAAATGCGCTCAACCCACGTCGCGCCCACATGTGGGCGTGTACACGCCTGCTAACCCACGTCATGCACACGCGCCGGCTGGCCCACGTCACGCCCACACACCGGCCAGCCCACGTTCCACCCACGCGCCGGCTAGCCCACGTCGTGCCCACGCACCGGCCAACCCACGCCGCGCCCTCGTTGCGCCCACGCGCCAACCAGCCCACGTCCAGCCCACGCGCCGGCTAGCCCGTGCGTGGGAACGCCCGTGCGTGGGCTGCCATTTTTTTCGCAACGGGATGACCATATGCCGATGCGTACACAAGAAAACGTTACTCCATTTCAACACGTTGCAACGCCCTTCCCACGCACAGGCTTGCCAATGCAAAAACGCGTTTCACGCATCGGCACCCCGGTGCCTCGCAACGCAATGCCACGCAATTTTGTAACCCGAGTGAGCGTGGTAAGTTTTGAGCCGGCGCGATGGCTGGCATGCGAGTGGTGCCATGGAGGAGGCAGCGGGAGCATGCACCGAGCCCATAGGCATGGAGGACGGGATGGTGCCGGGATTATCATGTGGGCACAACAAGGGGAGATGATGGGTTCATAGAAAGTACTGCAGTGAATTGGGCGTACTAATCCTGTGGTGAGGTTGGGTGGCAAGTGACCCCATGTGGGGGCCTTCATGTTTGTTTGATAGTATTGATGATTGGAAAAGTCAAGGTTGATAAGAGGGGGGCGTGGTGGTGGCGGCGCCGCCCTTTTTCCTTTGCCCTAGGGCGGTGCTGTGACTTGTGACCGAACAGATGGACTGACCGTGTAAGCTTTGCAAATTGCCGAACGTGAGTATACATTGGTGTGTGATGGCCCCAACCTGCCTGGAGGCGTATGGGATATGGGGAGCGCCATTCCATGAGCAGGAGTGTGAAAAAGACACTGGGGTTGGTGTGACACCAACAGCGACAGTCGCACATCCCGCAGGACTTGGGGTGCATAAGTGATAGTTCTCTTGGGTGTGCAGTAACATTTGCAATGCTTGTGCATGTGTGTGTGTGTGTGTGTGCCAATTGTGTGTGAGTGTTGGCAACTGTGTTCCCTCCCCTGCTGGTGCTTCCTTGTTGCTTGTGGTTGTTGGGTGAACAGTTCTGGCTGGGGATCAGCAGCCATCTGCTTTTTGGCTTTGTGAACTCTTGTTCCGTATTCTGTTGCTAGGATTGTTCTTGCTGGAAGTGGTTTGTTGGTGACGGAACTTGCCAAACGTTCTGATGAATGTGAGCAGCAGGCTATTTTGAACCCCCATATGCCTTTAGGAATAAGTGGGTGAAGTAACAGCAGATTGGTGACCCCTATCATTTGAAACTTTTTACTATCACTGGCTGTGGTATGCAACCTAAGTAAATTGTTTTTGGAGCCTGTCTGCTAGCATTAAAATCGTCTTGGCAGTGAAAGCAGCACAAACATTAGGGTTTTGTCACAGAACGTTTTTACCTATCTTTGCCAGATGACTTGATCATTATGCGAAATAGCCAGGTAGCACCAACAGCAGTCATTTTGCTTTGAAAATGATTCCCATTCACGGCAGAATTCTGGGCAGAACATGCAGTTTCAAGAGCGCCCCAATGGTGGGTCGCAGTTGGGCCGCAATGCTCAACTAACAATAATGATTAGGTCAACTGACGCATGCACGAATGTTGTTACGCACCTTGGGGTGCCTGTCCACGGCTGCCATCATGTGTTGCGTGTCATGGCAGCCTTCGATGTCATACAGCAGCTTTGGACACCGAATCGCGGGTGCCTTAGAGGTGCACACACGGCGACGGTGATTTGCGGTAGCATGCTCGAACATGGGTGAGAGAGCGTGGCTGCCAAGTCTTGATGACGATGATGACGATGGCGGAAACGAATAGGCTATGCCACGCTGCTTGCATGGCAGCGGCCTGCCTCGCCATGCATGGGTTTTGTTTGCCCACGAGAGGCTGCAATGAGTCCCAAGGGACGCTGGAATCCATGACGAGCTGGACTGCTAGCCGCGGCCCGCATCTGAAGGGTTTTCCGGCGATGGGGGGCGTGATCGAGGCATTAGAGCCCATGGCGAAGGTATGGGGAACCAGGCGAGGGCACATCCTTGCGATTGTGATGAATTAGTACTGAGCGCTAGTGATTGGTTGATGAGACAATAAAATGTGCATGCATTGAGCTGGTTATGATCCAATGGTTGCAAAAGGACAGTTTATTTGATGGAGAAGCCGTGGGGGCGGCACTTGACAGTGCCTTATGAATGAATAGCACTGATCCGAGGATTAGTGGGAATCATTGGATGAGGGACAATAATGGGTAGCAGATCATGATAGTGATCTGGGAAGCTGATACGACTAATAAGCGATGATCTTGGAAGCTGGGCAATAGTAATCTGAATCCTTGGAGAATATTCCGAGGATCCTCAGACAAGGGGGGCAGCCAGCCGGGACTATAATAAGGGAGCGTGCAGAGGGTTTGCTGCAGCCATCCACCGTAGGAGCTGACCTCCGGGCTGTTGCTTTGGACGAAAATGTAACGTACACATGTTTGATCGCGGGAATCTTGTAGCGCCTCCTTGTGTGCGAACGTCTAAGTGCTATCCAAGTAAAATCGCTTCAAGCGATCGACCGTGGTAACATGCCAGGGGCTGGGTCTGAGAGCGCGGGCACTGCCCCATTGTCGTACAACACGTGGCGCATTGATTTACGACTTGTAAAGGGATCGTTACGTGCATTGCGTTTGCATGGTGATTCAGTGAGCTGCGTGAGGAGTTGGTAAGCAGCGATCGCGAGAAAACAAACGTCGGACGCCCTCGAAGCATACAAACATGTGTCGCAGCTGCAAAGTAACGCCTGTTCGGTGACCCACTGTGCCGATCATGGACGGTTTGGTCCAATCGTCATCATTGACACGACATCGGCGACATTCGAGTGCCAGAAATTATAACAGGGTCTCCCTTGCAGACCCTCGAGGTCCGCTCCTGCTGAAACACTAGAAAGTGATCCCTAGACCCAGCTGTGTATCGCTGATCTTGGCGTGAGCAAGGCTGGAATGGAGCGCTGCCCTCCCCCTGGATACTTCGGAAAATCTGTATCCGTTGCTAAACGGCATCGCCATTCCTCGATCGAGATGTTGCGCAATGATCGATGTGAACCCATGAACTGTGTTGTTTGTGAAGTGAGGCATCGCTGATTACATGTCAATTGGCTGTGATGAACAATGATCGACATGTCATCTAGGCTGGAAAAGCCTGATCTGGTGGACGGAGATATTTTAGCTTCAGAGATCAGGTTTGTCTGCTCACGAACATTGAATTGACGTGCTTCGCTTAGGCAGCACTTGTGCGAGGAAGTTGAAGGATTGGATCCTCACATTAGTGAAGGGAGCAGCAGCAGCTCACCCGCTCTAGTGGGCAGCTACGACGTAGGCTGCTTTTACAAGTATCTTCCACTTAGTAATGGACTAGTATTTGGTGTCAGACTCTAGGATCCATCTTCCAGGTACGGTATTTCTTGTGTACATGTGCTAGCAGACTAGAAACAGGCTGCACAAAGGTGAGGGTCATTCGTCATGTGGATGGTGTCTGGAGTGAAATTCATGCTTTTGTGAAGAAGAATGAGCAAAATACACGATGATAGAAGATGAATATCGTGTGTTTTCGCACTTTTGCTTGTTAATTGTCATTAGAAAAGCAATTCAACTTTGGAAGGCAAACGGAAATCCTGCGCTATGACCGCGGCAGGACAAAGATTCCTATCCTCATGAACATGACACCCTTTACGGCGAACTCGCCACTCTAATTATCTTTTGAATCATCTGTTGCAACGGATCCCCAATTGGGGAGCAAAGCCCACACCCAAAGGCCAGCTGTGTCAACACGGAATGCCACACATCGACCCCAGAGTGTCATCCAAAAGACGCCCATTTTTTCTTGATTGCATGGAAACATCAGAAGCTAAAGTGCTTCTCACGTCAACTACGACACACCTCGTGGAATCCCACATCATAGCCAGATGAAGTACCTTATGCGATTTATGTGCCCCAACAGGCAATCAAGCCTACTCAAAGGGCATGTGCAACGTTCACAGTAGGCAGCAGGTGGCCTGAAGGGAAGACACTATGTCGGAATTGGTACCGTCGCATCAGTTTGACGCCAGAGTGGGGAGGTGGGGTGGGTCAGACCCGTGACGTTAAGAGATTATGTAATTATCACAATACCGATATAAGCTTGGAAGATGCCCAAAACGCTGCTGAAAAGTGGCAAGAAACTCATGACTTGTCCCAAACCTCCCTTCGGCGTCCAATCTTCACAACAAGCCTCGTAAAGTCTCAAGCGGCGGCCTTCAAGGCTGCCTCCCATCAGATGCCATGGCGTATTGCATCTCAACTTTAAGCCCATTGCAATCGCTGCAGTTTTGGCAGTTTTTCTTTCTTGAAAAGATAAGAAATTTGTTCCACACCATGTGTAATGGCCTTGGCCACCCTCCGGCTTGTGACACCCACCTACCACCGACGTGAGACACACATTCAGGCTGCCTCCGGGTGTTTTGTCGCTGGCGGAAACTGGTGCGAACATTCACCACCGAGGTAGAACTTGACTGCCGCACTCATGTACTCCGGACGGCCTTTGGAGGCCCCACCAAATCACCAATCCTCGCCATTAGTCATTCAATGGCTGGGTGCCGAGAAGTTGGTTGGTTGTCCCGTGGCAGGAACGGTGGGGCGGTGGCCGCGGGCTTGGCCGTGGAGCACCTGCCCAGAGGCTAAATTGAATGGGGGCGCGGCGGGGGGACGATACAGTCGGTACACGCAGTGCCGGAGTCAATCGGAAGTCGCTCCAAAAGCTGAGGTGCGGTTGTGGCGGGAGGGGTCCAATTGAGTGCCGCGCCGCGCTCCGCTACGCGAGCGGGGGCGCGACGTGGTGGCAGGCGCGAGCGTTGGGATGCTGAACGAGAGAAGCGCTCGGGAAGTTTCCATGGGTGGCATGTGCATATTCTCGTCATGGTTGCCTGCGCGGGGCTGCTGGACATCGTCCCGCGTATGTGGACCACTTCGAAGCGACCGAACGGCGTGCATGTTACGTGGACTGGCCGCCGCTCGCGGCGCCGGGAGGGCCGCCGTGATTAATATGCACCCAAGAGCTGCCATCTCGGCGACGACAGTTCGGATGTTTGGGTGGGTTAGTCGATCTGATGGTGTTGGCGTGTGAGCCAGACCGCAATCCAGACAGCAATTCATATCTCGAGTGGGGCAGCATCAGCGCAGCGAATTTTCGCTGAAACGCTTTGCCAGTCTAGGAGCAAAATGCGGCATGGCCAACATTGCTTATGTAACCCGCACGTCAACCTCGACCAACAGTCGGGCACAGGCGCACATTCCATTCCCAGCGTTGCTGTCAGCTGGCTTGGGCCATCCCGGACAAGAGAAGAAAGCACACGGCTGATGAAGCACACTTTGCAACAGACGCGAGACATCTCGCCGTCCTATAAATAGAGATCGTCATTTTGAAACGGGAAAGAAGCAAGCAGTGCGATGGCCCCCCCATCCCTCCATATCACCGCTCCACAACAAAATCAGGTTCAGGTTCTTTTCCATGCTGTGGTAGGTGGCTCAAACTTGCTATACCGCAACAAACACAGCAGGGAATGCTGCCCTCGGACGGTGATTTGCCCGGCCTGGCACCAATCGACCAAGTTACTTGGATGTGCTCACAGTTCTTCGTCTTTCTGTCTCCTCTGCACAGTGAACCACTTCCCAGAACTGCCCAATGCCAGGCCCCCCAAGCTTTGAGGCGTATTGGCCAACTTGGCCACAGGGGGTACAAGGCACTAAGCTGGTGGACATCAGGCCCAAGTGTGCTTTTGAAGAACTGGTGGACCATCTTTGGGCGCCCGGATCGAAATTTCAGGTGTGTGGGGTTGCTCATGGCTGCTGGAGAGGGGTTCCGGATGCCTGTCAACTGTGTCACATTTATGTATCTGGAAGCAGGCATTGCAAGTATCTCTTGCTTTTGCAAAGGGGTGACAACTGCCTCCTCTACTCTTGATTTTGAGTGTACAGGACATAGACCATCAGCTGACAACGTTGACATCAGGCATGTGCAATTCGATTTCATGTTCCAGTAATGGCCTCATAACAATGACCATGTCAGAGGCTTGCATGAAATCCTGGCACCAGGGAAGGAAATGTGTGACAATGCCAAGTATATGGCCAAGCACATTGACAACAGCTGGCACAGGCATGGCCCACGTGCCAAAGCAGCACCCCCGGCACAAGGCTTGCTCAAAGTTGCTTACTGCTTGTGTCATGTTCCACAGGAGGATGCCAACCACGCTCGAGGGATGACTGACTGTGTGTCCACAGCCTGGGTCGAAGACATTAATTTGCTGCCATGTCTGCCTGGCGGATACAATTGGAATGTGGAAACAGCTGACCATGACATGAACGAATCACCTGACTGTTTCTATGCTGGACTAATGAGAAAGGTGATTGGAATCAGCTGTGCTGTGCTTGCTTGGTCTGTGCATGGGGCATCACTGAAAGCGATCACCAAATTCCAGTCATGTCTGCAGCAATAGCTCAAAGAGCTTCTTTCTGTATAGTTGCAACTTTGGCCGACCTGCTCACTGTGCATGTCTGCGCACTGGCATCGACAACGCCTAGTCACAGCTGCGTTTGCTCTGGGGCAAGGTGTCACATGTATCTTTGTTGCCCTCCCTGTCCTTCTAGGTGCGCTTTGCACAAGGTGGAGTGGCAGTTTGCAGTCAGCCCTTCAAGGGAGAGGAGCTGCAGCGATGTGTCGAGTACTGCCATGGAGAAGTCATGACTGTTGAGGCTTGTGTTTCGAATTCAGCGCCAATGTGTGAAAACATGAGGGTGGTGGTCAGGTCAGCGCAAGATGATGCCAGTTGGATTGTAGTATTGTCGACTTTGAATTCGAATACTGAATTGACTCAATGTGTACACACAATTTGTACTACGAATAACAATGAAATCGCAGTCATGTGTACTGTCCCCTCTCTTACAAAGCGTGTATGTGTCGAATTTTTTGACTGTTGAACATGCTGGTGACAATTTTTATTGACCATTGTTGGCATCCTCCTGAGTCTGTCCTAAAGTAAAGCCTGTTGCCAAAGCCATGTCTGCATCCAAATGCGAATCATGCTCACACGATATTCATGTCCTTTAGTGCTCAGATTGCACTGCAATTTTCCTTTACCTTGTCGCAAATTGGCTTGCTATTGTGATGTGAACAACTGAAATTACCTTGATCATAGTAATAATCACTTTGGGCGCATGTGTAATAGCACACTTGATCCACTGGTGTGCCTATTCGCTCATTCTACAAAAGACGAGCTGGTATTATCAGTTTCACATCGTCAGTAGGTGAGGCCGCTGTGCGCTGTCCAATATTGGTCAACCATAGCCCGAAGCTTTTCGGGTTAGAGCATTGTGTAAATGCAGCACCAGAGTCGGAACCGACTCTGGCGCTAAACTCACGGTGAGGGCTCGGCAATGCCCATCTTTATGAGTTCGATCTCAGAACTTTTCGGCGCAGGGCATGACCAATGTCAATCGCTGAGCGCACGAGCGGCGTGGAAATCGAACGAGAACTTGGAACTGCTCACGAATTTGAATTCCGCTTTGAGTGCACAGAACGAATTCTGACCAAATTGTACCTGTTCCTGTGCCTCGGTGATGTGGTTCAATTGCCCTGCCCTCGTAGTTCTAAAACATAAATTGTGTGCACGCATATTCTGCGAGTCGTCGTAGAGCCTTCCTTCCTCTATTTTCAGTGGGAGTACCTGCAGAGCCTCCTGGCGAGTTCACCACATCCGTGCAATTCTTGATTGGTAATATTTAGAATACAATCAAAGAATAACAGAGCGGTTTCTTCGTAGAGACCTTTGCTGCAAGTGCACACGCAATCGGTGGTCCTGAGACGTTGGACAAGGGGCCTGATTCTGGGAGTATTTGTGGCGCAGGTACAACCTTCAGTCACTGGGCAGAAAATGCACGCAATTGAGAGTAGAGTATCATGTAATATACGTTTCGCCGACCAACGGATTGTTAAAAGTAGTTTTGGAAAAGGGAGCAAAAGGTGAGTTTTCTTGCTTGCACATTTAGAATGGGCTGTGCTTGACACGGTAATTGGTGAATTCTTGTCTTGGACCACTCTCCCGGAATCAAAGCCCATGCATTGTGTGTCCCGGGGTCCTGCATGTGCACATAATAATCAGAACCGCGGTCAAATATTAGTCGATAGTTGGGCCCCATCTGGGGTTGCTATCGTGAATGCTCTCGATGCAGCAGGTTGCCGTGTGCACAGGAGGAGTTCTGGCTTACTGACAGTGCATTTGGCTAAAGGGCATTGGGGAACCCTGCTCACATGGCCTCATTGAGAGCATGTGCTTTTACTGTGCTTGTTTCCGTGTGGTCCCTTTCCGCAATCCGCGT
Organism: Ostreobium quekettii; assembly: GCA_905146915.1. NCBI lineage: Eukaryota > Viridiplantae > Chlorophyta > Ulvophyceae > Bryopsidales > Ostreobiaceae > Ostreobium > Ostreobium quekettii. The sequence goes on from CAJHUC010001118.1 coordinate 23,029, forward strand.
TCTACCCTGCAAGCAAGCACACCATCAGGAATAATTGCTTCAGCAAGCGGTGTTCCCCACTAGGCGGCCTGCTGAAGAACTTTGAGATCTACGTCCAGATCTTGTCGAACTTTGCTCCCCTGGAGAGCGGCAATGAAGAAGAGGAAGCCGGTGACATTTCAAGACTTTGTCCAAGCAGCAACGCAAAGTTTCCAGCGGCACAAGTTGAAGCCAGGTGTGCTACTAGCAGGCAGCCATCTTTGTCGCTGGCCATTTTCTCATGCATACGTGCTGCACATGCGTATCCACCTTGAGTATCGATTTCAATTATGACAAGGCCTACAAGGAACTTCGGTGTTTGCAGTCAGGCGAAATTAGGGCAATGTGGAGGAGAATGTCTGGTCTCAAAAGGCGACATGACTCTTGGGGAGCCAGCCTTGCCATACCCTGAAACTGTTGTGCTCTTGTGGCTGTGTGCTCTTCTTGTGAACTGTGACATCCAAACTGTGGCCTGTGGCGCAGACGAAAAAGGATCTTTTACTCTCGCATGCAGCCCGATTTGGCAGCTTTCAGAAATCGGTTCCACTGCAAATATCGGAATATGCAATATTCGTCTAACTTGCTATGGTTTTTTGTTGTTATTCCTATTTACAAATCGTGTTACTGTGCACACTTTATTTGCTGGTTTAGCACTGTTTTTGCACGTGTGGATAATATGCGCAGCAGTGTTGAATACCAGGTGCGTGTGCTTCGCTGAGCAGACTTTCCTTAATGCTGCAGTCAAGCTCATAATGGACCACGAAATGTACCCTTTCGTCATATCCCTATGGTGGCTATACGATATCGGCGATGTGTTCGTGACAATCGCGCACACGTTCTCTGCTGCGCTGTGCTGCAGACACAGCGTCGCTGGATTGAACATGCAGCCAATCGCCGCATCGCCGATTTCATGGTCCCGTCTGGCGCCCCGCGACCTAGCTTCCGTGCTGTGCGTCCCAATTTGCTCAGCCCTGCAGCGCCTTGAGCGCCTGGAGCCCTTCGAACGAGCGAAGGAGCACCTGGCGATGGAGCGGTTCCGACACCAGGATGGCCAAATCCTGTCACAGATGTTAGCATGTGTCATGCTCTTAGTCTTGCTGAAAATTTGGATCCTGGTGCTGCGGTCGGTCCACACGGTGTGTGACGGCTTCCTCGTGCTGAGGCCATTTTGCGGGTCAGGGAGCATCCTTGCGGCAGACATTCCTGACGGGCTCCAAGAGGTTCTTGCGGCCATGGTGAGAAAGTTGGTGCAGTGCCGCCCGAGTTAGATCTAGATAGCCGCGTTCATTTGGCTCAAAATGAATCTGGCAGATTTGATGTCTTCTGTTTCGCTGGCTGTTTCTGGGACTAGTCCTTCCGTGCAACAGTTTCGCTGCGCTGGGATCTGGTGCGCGCTGAACTGACTTCCGTTGTCCATCAGCTTCGGCTGCCAAGTGCATTCCATTGTCGACACGTGCCGGGGCCAAGTTTCAAACTTGCTGTCATTTCCAATTCACTTTAGTGGTAGAGAACCTAACAGGAAACGCAATAAGAGAGGGCGCTGGGAAGCGCGGAAAGAAAGCGAAGAGGAAGATCGATTCAGATCACATTGACAGCGTGGCGGTCATCGCTAGATCCACAGCACCAGTTCCATGATGCTTGTCAGTCTCCACTTGCTGACAAAGGTTGCAATGTGTGCAGGCAATGGTCCAAATCGCCCACTGGTTCCTGGGTGCCCTGGCAAGATCATACAGGAACACCCACGCACGCGCGCGAGGCTCATGGGAGTCACAGGCTGATTCCGCAGATGGCGGCGCCATCGAAGGGCAGTCCTATTTGTCTCGCATCGTTTCGTGCTCAAGGCTCGCCGTGGTCACGGGGGCGCTTACCCTGGAGGCGATGAGCAATCCCGGAATAGGGACCATTCCAAAGCACAAGGGTCGTCCTCATAAGCCTCGACGTTCAGGTTGGGACTGATTGGGCGCATATTTCTGGCATTTGTCCCTTGGACACCCCGCAGATCGTTCTCCTCATATTCTGTCGATCTGTGAGCGAAAATATCAACTTTAGATGGGCATTGTATACGTCTAAGTTGCGGCCAGAGGACCTTAGTCATTTGGCTGGAGCAGTGCATTGGGATACCTGGCTTAGCGGCAGCTTGAGCAGCACCCAGCTGTCTTAGCGATTGCTGGGAGCTTCGCCACCCTTTCACAGCAGTTTATTTATCTATAGTTCCACAATACGTTGCGCCGAAATGTTTTTACGGAGCATTTTTTAAGTGATGCAGTCTTGATATCCGTGACAGGAAGTCAGGACTTTAATGGCCATGATCAACGGCATTTTTATGTTGGGAACATCAAATGGTGCAGGGAGACTTAGGAATTGTGATCCCAGATTTCAGGTAGTTATGTCGACAGTACTCAACTGATTCTGATGTCATAATGCATGTCGGCATTAGCTATTGATAGCTTTCACAAGCACTCTGGCCATCACTTCACTGTCAGCCGCAGTATTTCCACCTACCCGGGACCACACTATGAGCCACTAATTAGAGTTATATTCTTGTACTTAAGGTCATTAGGCATTTACAGAGCAACGAAATCAAACAATTTACTGCAAACGTGTTTATGTACGGGGAAAATCAGCGACGCCGGACAGTCACCCAGCTGGCTTATTATCAGGTGTATTTATTAGCGACTCGTCAAGCCGGGACCCCTAGTGAACAACTGTTTGAATGATTGGCAAACCAGTACCCTTGCACCTCAAAGGTGATGGTGAACATTATTTCATTTCCGATGTTCACCCGAGGCCCTTGCGCGTTTTCGGAATTCTAGCATGGAAGTCATGTGTTGTGTTGCCCAGCAGTCGAGTTTGAAGCACCCGAGGTTCATGAGCAGCAGGCGACGGGGCATCAAGAAGAGCCCGTTGAGTTGAAGGAAATTGATAGGGTAGTGGAGGAGATATTCGAGAACGAGCGCTGCATGCCTTTCCGGGTATGGAAAACAACGGAGGCATAGCCGAAGTTCCGCACCCTACACGTCGGATCATTGTTGTACTTCTTTTATAGTATGTGTTCAACAAACTGAGATTTGCGCATTCATGCCAGCAGCAGGCGTCGCAGGGCAACTGGGCTAGTTTGATAACTGTGGTGATTAGACGACTGCTTGCATGGAAGGTGCCTGGGCTGGCTCGTGGCAGCTGAGTCGCAGTGGACGCCGGGCGCCCGAATGCACCAATGGTTGTTGCGGAGAGGGGAACTGCGCCATGTCCTTGGGACTCTTGGCCACATTGGAGGGTGATTGAAATTAGCTCGTTCGTGACGGGGAGCGCCATGCGAAAAACAACGTGTATGCATGCGCCAAGAGTGCAAATACTACTAGCCCTTCCCGTGTGCAGATAATCGGGTCCTGGGAAATGGAGAATTGTGGGGTTGGCGCTCCCTGTATGTGTGCCTCGGAGTCAATGGCTTTGCCATGGCGGATCTGATCAGTTCTGAAATTGTGTGTCATGATCAGCGGCGCTGTCCTGCAATTGAGTGAGTTAGATGTTCTGAAAGTATCTGGGAATGCACAATGGGGATTTGCATTGCTGCAACCGGGCGGTGTGCAATACACGAGGCTGCAATGATTTGCACAGACGCGAGAAGCGGAGCTACGAAAACGCGAAATGCAGTGGCGACGCAACACCCCCCATCACATATTATGACAGTAATGCGCGTCCCCAGAAATTTGTGTTTGAATTTGCAGGGATGGGGCCACACGCCACCGCACTTCCTCCGGACGGACAGGCTTCGCCACTGGAGTCTGAGGTCCCTGGCTCCCAGCAGCATGGAATTCTCTGATGTTGAACCTGTCCTTCCGGAGGGCTGGTGCTGGGAGGAGCCTGAGTGGGAGGTGAGCTCACATGCGAGATAAACAGGGATGGATATAGACAAGCGGTTTGGCGCCCAATTAAATGGTGTTTGTGTGCTTTGTGCCAGCTGCTGTTTTCAATGTGATAAACCATGCATTGGTGCCTCGCCAACACAGTTGCAGGTCTTTGGCGCTGGTGTCCTTGCTACAATGTTGATGCCTGACAGATCTGCTGGTGCAGTGGAGATTTCACGCAACACTGCGCGCACCGGACAAAAGAAAACTGCACTCAGGAGACCTTCTTTGGCCACAAGTGCACGTCATGTTTTCAAAACCCATATTCCAGTCCTGGGTAGCCACTGCGCATGTTGTAGACCTCTGAATCCATAACAGCAGCATTCCCGTGTAAGTGCAGTTGCGCTTGCACATGGCCAACAGGGATGCAACCATGAATCACTGGAAGCGGTTCAATGGGCTTCTTGCGTCAGTTGCTTGTCGGCTTTGCGTTGCGCAGGTGGACATGAATGGCAGAGATAGCCAGGCTGTGGATGAGGACGGGTGGATGTATGCTGTGCAGTTTAGTGGGCTGGTGTTTCCTCCATCTCCAGGAAACGGAAAGAAAACAGCAGCTACTTTCGTCCGACGGAGGAGGTACGCTTGCAGTTCTGTGGCTATTGATTGGGAGTCTTCCCATGCCATACCAGCTGCTTTCCTGGCACCCACTAGCGTGCATCGCATTCGTTGAAGCAGGGTTCCGCACCAGCGTCTATCGTTTCACTGACTCTACTTTGTGCGCGCTGATGTGAACAACCGAGCAGTCCCCACAAACGTTTTGACAAGGTGTTAGCCTTATGTGACGTGCAAAACGTTGAACCCTGAATAGGTGAGTCAGAGAAGTGCCCAGCCAGTCAATATTTGTTCCATTGTGGCCAGAAGCCCGTCTGCTTAGTCCGCTCCCTCGAATAGGTCTATGAATAGTGGCATGTGAGCAAATTGACGAATGCGCAGCAGGGCAAAATCCACGTACTTCCAGCACCGATCCGCAACATTCGAGTGTCCCAAGCTCTTGGGTACCTTTGATGGCCATTGCGCTTGGCGATATGTTTGATTAATTTTTCAGTGTTTTATATCTTTTTCCAAGGCGATTCAGGAAGCATTTCGCGGCTGGCAGGTGGATACGGACTCGAACAAGAACGGAGTCAATGGGAACGCCATCCAAGGCCGAACGTGGATCCTTCGCCGCAGGGGCCGAAGCGGAAGCGGAGGGCGGCGCGCTGAGCCCTGCCAAAGACGCTCCGTCTAAGACGGAGAGCCTGCCGCGGTTGTGCAAGAAGGGAAATAGGGACAGGGCGGGTAGTTTTAAACCAGCACACTTCTGGGACGGGGAACTGTGGAGCGCAAATTTCTGGTGTGGGGGGCCGAAGGGAAGGCACAAGGGAACGTTGTCTGCCGGTAGCGCGAAGGAGATTGTGTCCGGCGCTGCCGATTGCCCAACTTTCGACCGGAGGAAACGTGAGTATCACCATTAGTAATAGCAGTGATTGATTTGTAATTATTGGCTGATGGATTGTATGCAGAGGACCATTAGACCTATTGAAAGGTCTACAGCTGGCGGCTGCATGGTGGCGTTTTGTGTAGCAGTTTGTGATTGGAATTTTAGTTGGCCCGTGTCAATTGTAAAACACATATGTTGTGGAACGGATACCGCGAGTCGCAGTGGAGATTGTATGGTCATCACTGTCAATCGTTTCGTCACTCATGCATTTGGCAATGGCAGTGAATAATTCTGAATGAGTCGTCTCTAATAAGGAAAAGAGAATGCGTGTCTGTCACCGTTTCTGTCTCCCCTCCGCGAGCGAGATTGTCGCCATTCTTTGCCATGCCGTGGAGGATGATATGAGACTATCAGGAGTCATCAAGAACTTCGATTAGAACCAAGGAGTATGGTAGTTGTAAATTACTACTTCCTCGTTAAATTAGTGCATCCTCGTTGTCATCGCCATCAGCGTATAACGGAGCAGCAACGGAGCAGACAAGCATGCGAGCAGGTATGACAATGGATTTGGGGCAATGCTTTGCGCAATATGTGATCCATACGTCTGCACGTTTGTTCGCAGAACTTATCAGTGCATACATTGAAGCATCGAAGTTATTTGTGCGTAACAAACGCGCCAATCTTGAAACGGTGGTTTGGCGAACACGAAAAGGGCATTCGGGTATAAAAGGTCAATGCTCCAGGAAGACTGCACTGGGTACACAACCCAGAAATGCTCGGCGGCGGCTGTGCTTGATTGTCCAATCACTGTCCAGACACAAGTTGGAGGGATTATTTTTTTCTTTTCCTGACAGGAAAAGAATATCCTATAATCACAGTGTGATTATGTGGGATCTGCGGACTCCATGAAATATGTTGTGCCTCTTGATGCCTACCAATGACAGGACGTCACTCCACTCAATAGAGATTTTGGCCATTCGTCGCCACACCTCCGAATGTTTTCGGGCTCAACCTGGTTCAGCAGTGCTTGAAGCCATCCCAGTGGTTCACCCCTGTGCGCCCCTGTGATGGCATATGGGGCTGATTCAATCGGCTTCACAGGAAACGGCGACTGGTGACGCATGTAGCCGGCAATGTTTTCAAGCGTCGCGGGGTGCGCTGAGCCTTCGAGGCGTTCACCTCACAGAGAACAACTTGGGAGCGCATTTCCTGCGCGAATGCTGCGAAAATTTAAGTTGGAGTTGGCTGTCCACAAGTGGCCCGAAAAGGCGGGAAACTGTGGTGATGGACACATGCGGACAGCCGCGCCGATGGCAAAGCCTCAGTTGAGTAAATGATGAAAGGCGGCATGGCGCAACGCAGACCATCCGCCAAACGAAAAAGTCCACATGGCCGACAACATGCCAAGAGCACGAGCAGCTGATTGTTGTTCGGTTGGCTGTCGGGGTAGCATAATGCGCAGGCAACGTCGAAAGGCTGGCTCCGCTGGTTGCATCAATGGGCACACGTGAGTGACTAATTGAGTGTATAGTGTTCGTGGTGTATGAATGAAGAAGCCACAGGGCCTTGTAATCCATGGATTTTGATGATGATGAAGAAGCCCGCATTCAGGATTCTAGGTGTGCAGATAGGGTAGAATATGGATGTGGGGAATCGGGCAGTATGGGGCGAAGGACCCCTGACAATGTAATATGGACAAGCCGAACATTGCAAGGGGACCGAAACACTGCAAGAATGCAGGCAAAAGGCATTGTGTTTTCAATACTTATTCGTTGATTTCTCGAGCATTGTGATGTGCTCAATTATGCAACGAATGCCCGATGCCCTCATTTTCAGACATGAATGTAATGAAATCCATTCTCGGGTTCTGTTTTAGTTTTAGTTTTTCAAGGCTTATTATTTGGGGCCCTCGTACACTCCTGGACCTTCATGGCCGCTTCGTGACTTTCATATACGGAAAACATGGTTATCAGAGATACCACGAATATGCAGCACACAATATTGGTCTGTTCCGGTCCACAAATATCCAGTCCAACAACAATACCTGAATGGCTGTGCGGCATATAGAGACGCTTGTGAGCGGACGCAGGCAGGGCATGGGCACTCATCCCCACATTGTGGTGTGAACTAAATTGCCGGTGCATGTGTTTTGGCAGTTTGAGAACGGAAGGAATTCAAGGATTATAACCTAATGCCCGTTCTTGACACTTCCCGCAGCAATCCTCTCATCGCCGGTGAACTGGACCCGAACAGTTTGTACAGGGAACTTGCAGCCCAGCTACTCTGGCGTCATGTGTCACAGCTAATGGAAGTTGTCCTCAAACACACGCTCACAGCGCAAATTAATGCACAAATAGCCTTAGTGCCGTTTATCAGAGCGACCTTTGTTCCTGTGTGAACAACAGGTTGGGACCATCAGACCAGTGGATAATGTTGTACCTGTCCCATGAAACGCAATCGTAGGCAAGAATGCACTGCAACATTCCAAGTACAGGTCAACCAACCAGAAGCACTAGAATCTGCCAATTGAATAAATCCAACACGAGGCATCGCCCCTCCTATGTCCTTTGTCCTTTATTCTTTCTTCTTGCACATCCGTAACCAGATTCTGTCAGAAGATTTCCACACACACATACCCAAAAAAAAAAAAAACACGAAAGAATCCGAAGGGCACCAGATCATGCTCCCCCTGTTGAATCTGGCGGGTCGCTGTATCCTGTCTGCGATCAGGACGCAGGGGCGGCCATGGCGTCGGGGCACCTTGTGGGTGCTAGCCCGCTAGCGCAGGACGCTCGGCGCAGCTGCGAGGCGGCGCACGGCCGCACCGCACGGCCACCACCCGCGGCCTCGAGGCCGCGCCTGCTGAGACATCCAATGCCCGCCGTGCCCGCCGCTCTGTCAGGGGCAAACGCCGCGGGTCCGCGGCTGCGCTGCTCGGCGACTCAACGGGAGGTAAGGAAAAGGATGGGCGGCCGGCCGGGCATTGAGCGAAAGCCCGGAGGCGTTCTGAAGAGTTTCAATGGTGAATTGGTGCTGCCAGGCTCGCGCAGTAGGTGGGGGTTGGAGGGGGGGAATTGGTGAATGCTGGCGATGTCGCTTGGCTCTTGGTTTCCAGAGGATAGTTGGAGTTGTCGCTGTTCCGCAAATTTATAGCGACAGGGCGGTTTTCTTCCTGCATCGGGAGGATGAGCGTGTTGGAATGCTGCATTGCATGCGTGTTCTGAGCCATGCACGAGGTTCTGTTGGTCTGAAGGAAACTACCGTTCGCAACCCCTTGAGGTCCACGCCGTGAAGCCATGTGGCTGCGATCTGATGTGACCTGGAGACATTTGGACCTTGTGGGCACAAGTTGGGCTTAGTAACGTGCTGTTTCTGTCTTGACGTGTTTGACGTTAGTCAGGGTGCATACTATTGCAGGGGGATCCCAATGGCACATCTGAGGAACTGGGGCCTGGACAGCCAGCAGGACAGCCACAAGAATCCTCAGATGAGGAGGTGTGTTTTCATTGTCAATTCTCTGGGCTCCGAGGTCACGAATCCATTTTGTTGACTGTCATTTTATTCACAACAATTTGTAAGAGAACGCATCATTCAAGAAGTTCGGCTCACATCGGTACTTTTCGTGAATTGAGTTCCTGTGATATGGTTTTTGTGACACAGCGATGCTTCAGATGTATGGCTCATAGTCGACTGTGGTGTTGTTCCCTTTAGAATGTAAGGAATGTCACCTGAATTTGGAGTGCGCTGTTGTTCTCATTCCTGCCCAATGCACAAAAGCGCCCATTGTGCAAAAGACAAAAGTGCCTGCTATTGTTCAGTCTGCACAAGCGTGCAGATATCTGCCAATTGCAAGTGCCATTGTACACAGTACATGTCCTGGATGCAATTTAATTGTGCCAAGAAATGCATTCGGCAGTAGTGGGATCCTGATTGAAGTATCGATTGGGCACTCCCTTAGGACCATAGTCCCATTGGATTATCAGGCATCTTGAAGTTTCCTGTGCGAGGATAAGAGGCAACAGAGTGTGGGGTAATGAAACAGCAAGCACAGGGCTGATACCCATCTTTTGGCTGGAATGGTGCTTGGAATTTAGATGTTGTCCAAGCACAAAGATATGGACCATGGTGCATTCTCCAGTTTGGAAGATGTAAAGGGTTTTCCAAAGGACAGCTCAATTTTTTCAACGTTGTGGTAGCATTGTGGGTGGAGATACGTCCAGTTGTCAGCATGTGTAATTTTGCGTCTTGATAATAGCTCTTGGCGTTGCTTCTTGAGTTGCTGAAGAGTATGCACATGTTAAACATCGTTTAAGGATTTTACATCAAAGCTCCTGACTGAAGTCTGTCTGTGAGCAATAATGGCGGAAGAGGCATTGCATCAATGGACATGTTGTCAGATATGAGTACATCCAGTAATGCTAGATGTGTTGAGTGCACAGGAACATAGTGCTGCTTTGGTCCATAAATTGAGCAGTTCCAAGGTAGCAGCACTGATTGTATTGTGTGCAAATGGCTTCAGGACAATGATCACGTTGCGACTTGACCTTTCTGTGACATTCCAGTTGTGCAAGCACAGTGCTTGGGAGCCACTACGAGTCACTATGAGTGCGCTCAGCTTCTTCCCTTGTGTTGCACCGTAGCTCTCCTCTTCTGACATGCAGCCAGCAGCTGACGGCTCGCAGAGTAGCGACCACATATCCAGAGTCCTGTCAAACGTGGACACTTTGAGGGAGGTGACAAGTGCCAAAGATGCAGATGATGCCCTTGAGGTTGTGGCTGGAAAGTTGGACACCATGAGGGAGGACGACCATCAGCCAGTCCTGGAAGAGAGGCATGGAAGGCAGATATTGGATGCCTGCCTGGAACGAGGCTCCTTTAATTTGGCATTATCCATTTACGAGGCGATGTGCACAAGTTCAAGCACAGGGCCAGAGATGGCCACTGGAGGCAGCCTGTTCTTGAGGTGGCCAAGGGCAGGAGAAGAGTCCACTGCTGCACTTGTTGTGGGGTTGTGCAGGCTGCTGCGGGTCGCAGATGCCATGGAGGCCTTGAATGGTGTGCAGAGGCAGGGAATGCCCAAGTCAGATGAGGTGCCATTTGGGCATGTTGTTACCTGCCCAGTGCCCCCATATGCACCCCTGGGAGTTGTTCAGCCACAGGAGGGGGTGAAAACTGTGGCCTGTGCCAGCAGCCGCTATGAGTTCGAGCTGTTCTCTGGCACTGTCGTTGAGGTGTCTTCTGAGGTGATGCCAGCTGCGGGCAACCTCCTGCTCATGGCCATGAACACAGTGCGGGTATTTGGGAAGCCTGTGGGTGCAGTCCATGAAGTGGTCGTCCGGACGCCAGCCGGCTCTGCCAGGACTTTCCGCTTTGGGACCGAGTTGACTGATGTGCCAGCACAGAAGGGCAATCGCGTCACTGTGGTCTGTGCGCCAAGCCGCCCATCAGGGCTGGCAGGACTGGACCATAACCCAGCAGGCACCAGGCCTGGGGAACCGATGGCCATGTCCAACCATTCCACCGGGGTGACAACAGAACTTCTCCGAGCACCTCCCAGAGGCCAAACACCCGGCTTGCCAGGGTGGCTGCTGCCAACTGCGATCGTCCTCGTCGGCACTGATGCTGCCAGCTCGCTGATTGATCCGAAGTTCCCGCTGCTGGGGGCTGCAGGTGTTGCGGCACTGCTGGCTGCCGGAGTTGCAGGCAATCAGGTTCTGCTTCCGAAACTGAAGCAGCTGCCAGAGGGGTCTTTGCAGTTGGAGACTGTGCAGCAGAAACTGCTGGGACAGCACCAGGAGCTGCAGGCCAAGATAGGAAGCCTTCTACAGGGCTGTGAAGAAGATATTCGAACATTGGCCAGGTTGGGATGGGACCCACTCTATTCAAAGCAGGATAGCAGTGAAAATGGCACCTGCTGGCAACACATCCTTTAAGACAGGCAGGCTGTTGATGCAGTCCATCCACACAAGCACTTGTAAAATATCCAGTCGGCTGGTTTATGGCTTTACATGCACAGCATGGAATGTTGTGGTTCTAGTTGTCACAAAGCTGCCCAGCTGACTATTACCAGCTCTGGTTGTGTCCTCAAAGGCAACTAGTATGTATGACAGCGTAATCTCAAAAAGGAAATGCATGTGCTGAAAACCGCATATGGGGCTTGATCAGTAAGCGTACTAATCGTGATCTTGAGGTGTCTCCAAACGTATCAAGCATACCGAATGTCATATCTGTTCTTTTCTACAACCACAGGGCATGTTGTGTGAGCAATGAAATCTGTTGTTGCAGTTGGACCGATATGCAACACAAGCTGTTGCTGCTCTGCCCAGTCTTCGAACTCTATTGAACTGGCTTCCTTTTGCAATTCTATGGCCAGGCTGTGGCAGCTAAGAACAAAGATGGCCTCGGTTGGAACATCAGGCAAGTACGATACACGGCTGGAGCGCACAGAGCAGGCCTGCAGCAATCTAGAAGCTAGGCTGAGCAGCAGAGTGAAGCTCTTGGATGGCTTCTGTAGAGTGGCCAAAATGATTGAGATAGAGGTGGAGATGGATGCTGAGGTGCCATCAGCTGAAGTTCAGGGAATCGTACAGCAGATAGAGCAGCTGGAGGACCTGGAAAGGATACAGAGGGAGATGGCTTATCAAGTGGAGGCACAAGAGGAGGTTGGCAACCAATGACGCAAATTCTGTATCAAAATCCACAATTGAATTGTTCAACTACACCTAATAACTGCAGGTTGCTGTTATTTGCAACATTGTTTGCCCCCCAGTATCATCTGGGAAATCCAGCTACCTGAAACATTGAATGCAACCCAAATTGGAAAAGAAGTATTTTCACCAGTAGGGGAAAAGATGCTTGATATGATCACATTGCACCTGGGTACTCTGCATTAGGCAGTGTCAAGGGCTGTCCAACCTGCTTGGATTTTGTTGCCATATGTTTGGCCATGACGGGTTGCCTATGTTTCTTGGCCATTTGCCGCATGCGCTGCTTGTACCCCTCCCTGCAATGTACATCCAATTGCCAGCTTCTTGGCCAGCGGACTAGTTAGATGAGCATGGTTGTGTTCCTCTGATCAGGAACAGCAGAAGCCGTTTCCAGCCACATTCAAAAGTTGCTTTCACATTCGTTAACCTATCCGTGTTCATTTTTCAAGTGGCGAGACCTGGTGTGATGTGGTTTGTAGGTCGAGCGACTTCTGAGAGCCTCGTGATGATGGGCGGCCGCATTCCTCATGGTCCTCGATTTGTAGGCCGCGACAGGGCGCCCGCTTAGCCCTTTCTATTTTCGGCCCGCGGAGTGCGGACGACAGTTGTGCGCAACTTTCTTCTCTAGACTTGAAGTTTAACGATTGCAACAGAATTTGATGTTTTCGAAGTGAACTATTGTTTTGTCGTATTCCTTGTGTAACGACTGCATGGAAGGGGGCCGCAGGGGTTTGCTGTTCAAATGCACGCGCTGGGATTCTGAAACAACTTTATTGCAAGAAAATTACAGCAGGTTTGCTGAGGGCCTGCGCGGTGCTCCTGAACGTATGGCTGGTGTGTCACAACACCGACACCAACTTGGGCAGCCTGGGCACACCAGTTGGGTACATTCCATGTGCGCCTGGAACGCCACTGGAAATGTCAGGTCAGGAAGACCAGCGCAGCGGTAATACAAACTGGCGTGGAAGGAGCGGGAGCTGTGTAATTGTCAATCGTGATGTGATACAGTGGGGTACATATATGCCGCCCCCTCAATAGCGCCCGGCCCCCAATAGCGCCCCGATTATCGGTTTGGCACCATTTCTGCAGTGCATCATACAGCTCTGATGTGCGACGAGACCCCAAGCCAGGACATTGGACACTGAGTCGCACCCAAAACAGGTGTTTGGCAGACCCGCGACGTTCCATAATTCATGCGCAGAGTTGGGAACTGACCTAAGCATTGTACGAGGTGTTGGTGGCCACGACCAGCCAATATTGCCACACAACCATTCCTGTCATGCACTGTGCAGTGACATTTCAAGTTTGCAGCACCGTGAGATTCATTACCTGCGTTGGGATCTCAAGACAATCTGTCAAGCATTGCCTTGTGTTGAAAATTGGAACCGAACAGTGACAAGTAAAGTACGGACAGTGCCCTGGGTGCCCAACAAATGGTCACCCGATCAGATATTAGTCCATGAATTCAACAGGAACACCGCCACACAGCGGTATGTTACTACACCAGCCCGCCTTATGCGATGCAGCACTGGCCGGCACAACCCGTTCAGCATTCATGATGCGGGCAATGCAGCGCAAATCAATGTGCAGATCGACGCGATGTTACAAGAACTGTGTTCGATGTTGTCATTGGAGTGGTTCATCACAGGTTCATTTCCTTGCATTTTTGCTAGTAATTTGCAAATCCACAAGGACTCGGAAGTACCACGCCATTGCGGGCCTCCAACACAAAGGCTCCAACATTGTCGCATTGTTGCAGAGGATACGCCAATGCGATGGGTCAATCTGGCGTTAAGCAGCCCGTATCTCGACCAACAGGTGTTGTACTGCACAGAAAGTGAATGGAGATCCCTTTTTGACATATGAAGTTATGACTAAATGCATTAAATTGTGTTAATTTTCCGGCGCCCAGCCCCCAATAGCGCACTGTTTTTATCCATGTCACAGGTGGGCGCTATATAAGTACCCCCACTGTAGATCACGATGTGTCAGGCAATCTGCACATAACGCGAACAGAAGGCGGTGCATCAATGTCCGAAGCGATGTGACACTATTCTGAAAAGCGACATCTATTTGTTCATGATGAAGTCCACTCCCTCTGCTATTCGCGATGGAAGGGCCGCCACAACACATCGATACAGAAGTTTTCAAACACAAGCCCCAGAAGCCGCACATCCGGGACGCTTTGGTTGGAGTTGGTGCAGCAACGCGGGGGGATGGGGGGTGGGTAGTGTGGGGGGTGGTTGCAGTGAAAGCCACAAATGTACAGTCTTCATTAGATTGGCAGAAACTCGCGATGCAGCTGTCTTCCACGAAGTTCGTATAGGATCGTGTCTGTTCGAACAAAACACATACGACCTGCAAATCTTTGCCTGAAAGTCGACATTGACCTTGCAGGCGCTGTCGTATGGGCAAAACCCGTATCGATGCCAATGGAATCCAGGTCGCTGGTGATGCCCTGCAGCTCGCTCGGCTATCGACCGGGCCTCCACTAGAGGCGGTGACGAATAGCTATGATTGCAAATCACCACGGTCCATTCCAATGAGAACAGGAGTGGCGCATCTGAGAATGGAGACGGTGGGAGTCCTGTCAGGGGCCAGGGCCAGGGGAACCTCAGCTCGGAGGGCCATCGCTTTCGCTGTGACAGTAAGGCACCAGGAGGCACTGTATCTTGAAAATGGAAGGAACAAGGAAACGGTGTGTCAAGTTCGCTGGGGGCGGTTCAAGAGCTGGTCACGATGTCATATCAGGAACGAGCCCATGACAGTTTGATCATTGACTTTTGGCCAATAACATACATACTTCAAACATTTTCTCGCATCTCTGTATCTTGAACATATGCAATGTGGCCACTCACTCTGTTGGGCCACATGGTCCGCGATCAGAGCGTGCACGTTGTGCTCTGATTCGAAGAGTCAATCCACACACAAGAAAGTACTCGCAGCTGAACGTTACACTGACCAAACGTGAGCGATGATGATACAGCGACGGAAATCAACATGTGCACAATCAAAAAACGCCGGAGAGCATCAGCCCCAACATGACGTGGATATACCATGCATGGTACGAATTGAGTTCCAACTATCTCCAACAGCATGCCGCTTGCCCTGAATCCTTGCAAAAATAATTCCCACAGGTAACCATTAGATGACCAAGACTGTTGTCAAGCTACATTGCCATGTTCACACAACTAAGCACAGAGAAACAATGGCGGTGAGGGAGTCAAGCCATGACCACGGCCGTCCGACTGTCTGGTCGTCACGATCGCCTCCACGCCAAGAGGTTGCGAAACATGGACCTGATAAAAGCTGTCAGTCGAGTCTTGTTGTACAGGTCCCCACACATGCGGACTGCCTCAGCCTGTGTCGGATATGGGTGGATGACATAGGCGATGGATCCCAGCCCAAAGCCTGACTGCATGGCCAGAGAGACCTCTGATATCATGTCGCCAGCATTGTGTGCCACGATCGTTGCCCCAAGGATCTTGTCCGTGCCTTCCTTGACAGTGATCTTCACAAATCCTTCCTCCTGGCCATCACAAATCGCTCTGTCCACTTCTGAAAGCTTCTTCACAAACGACTGGAATTTTATGCCTTTCTTGGTGAGGTCCGCCTCGTACAGTCCGACATGGGCCACTTCAGGTTCAGTGAATGTGGCCCAGGGGATGAGCAGAGACGACATCTTCCCCGCACCAAAGAAGAGGGCATTTCGGATGACCGTGCGCGCCATGGCGTCGGCAACATGAGTGAACTTGTACTCTGTGCAGCAGTCACCAACAGCGTATATGCTCTTAGCAGTTGTCTGAAGGTATTCATTGACGACTATGCCCTTCTTCTCATCGTACTCCACGCCAGCTTTCTCCAGATCCAGCCCTCTGACATTTGGAGTCCTGCCAGTGGCCACCAGCAGCTCATCCACCACCACAATCTCGGGCTTTCCGTTGTTGACGATATGAACCTCTATCCTACCATTGCTGGGTTTCTTGACCTCCTTGTACTGACAGTGCAGCTTGAAGGTTATGCCGTCCTCGACCAACTGCTTCTGAATGATCTCCACAGCGTCCCTCTCTTCCTTCTCCAAAATCTTTCCAGACCTCCCCATCACCGTCACCTGGGACCCGAACCTCGCCATGCACTGCGCCAGCTCCAGGCCTATGACGCCTGTGCCGATCACCCCAAACCGCTTTGGGAGCTCCGTGAGGTTGAAGAACGACGCGTTGGTGAGATAGGGCACGTCCCTGAGGCCCTTGATGGGAGGCACGCTGGCCGTGGCCCCGCTGGCGATCACGCAGGCGGCGAA
Organism: Ostreobium quekettii; assembly: GCA_905146915.1. Taxonomy (NCBI): domain Eukaryota; kingdom Viridiplantae; phylum Chlorophyta; class Ulvophyceae; order Bryopsidales; family Ostreobiaceae; genus Ostreobium; species Ostreobium quekettii. Next base: position 39,379 of record CAJHUC010001118.1, read on the forward strand.
TTTCAGCGCCTTCCCATTCACCATCACCGTGTCTTTGGCCCTGAACTGGGCATGGCCAATAAAAACATCCACGCCCAGGCCGGTGAAGCGCGCAGCCGAGTCATGCCGACTGATCCCTGCCCGTATCTTGCGCATCCGCTCCATCACCGCCCCGAAGTTCACCTCCACCACCGGCACATTCAATCCGAATTTGGCGGCGTTCCTGGCTTCGTAGGCTGCCCGGGCGCACCTTATGATCGCCTTGGACGGCACGCAGCCCACGTTCAGGCAGTCCCCACCCAGCAGGTGCTCCTCCACGATCGCCACCCGCGCGCCCACGCCCGCCGACCCTGCCGCCGTCACCAGGCCCCCCGACCCAGCGCCGATCACCACCAGGTTGTACTTCTCCTTGGTGGGCACCGGGTCCGTCCACTGCGCCGGGTGCACGTTGTCCAGCAGCTTGATGTTGTGCTCGTCCAGCGGGCTCACGTTGACGTCCTTGGTGCCCTGTGTGAACTCCTGCCGGTCCCACTCCGGCATCCCGGGCTGCAGCCCCGCGGCGCCGGCCTCGTGCTCCGACCGCAGCAGCGCGTCCGCCCACCCGGCCTGCCTCAACCCCCCCGCGGGCCGCCCCACCTTCTCTCCCATTGACGCCATCCGCACGAACTTCTCCTCGTGCACCGCGAACCTGTAGAACAGGTCCTCGTTCTTGAGCGGGTGGTCGCGGGTCACGTGCGAGAACATGCCCATCTCCATGAGGCAGTTGCCCAGCTTGACGCCGTCGTCGTCGTTGCGGGCGTAGCCGCGGGACACCAGGAAGCGCACGGCGTCCATGCCCTTGAAGCACTTGGCGTATTTCTTCATCTTGTAGGTGCGGTCCTTGACCTCCACGTTCTGGATCATCTGCTCCGTGATGTGCGCCATGAAGTCGTCGGACATCGACACGCACGGCCTGCCCGGGGGGTCCTCCATCCTGGTCGCGGCGCTACCGGGCGGACGAGAGCGCACGGGTGAACAGCCGTGTGAAGAGCCGGAGGGCGGGCCGTTGCTGTTCGTTGGGCCTGGGTTTTGTCGTGATGCCCGCTGCCGAGTCGTCATCGACTTCCCGGCGGGGTGTGAGCATGTGTGATGTCGCGTTGGCATGGACATCATTGCGCTGGTGTGGCGAATTTTTAAGTACCCCTGAAGTTTTGCCTACTTTTGATTAGGAACTCTTGTGGTTTATGCGAACGTGACTGAGCAACACTGATGGACTGTGGTGAAGGAATATACGACCGTTCTGATCATGGGATAATGATTGACAAACTAACTCCCTTGTTCCGTTGACCCTCGAACCAGGCGACCGTCACTGATGACCTTCCAACCCACATCCCTTGGAGCCCTTGAACCGCTGGGTGACTCCCTGACCTCAGCAAGACCTCTTCTCGACCCCAGCACCCTGAGGCTGTGCCATTGGAGACGACTCCCGGGACTCCCACCTTACTCCCAGACTGGATCATTACGGACGGGAGTAAAGCACCAGAGCCGGGGATTGGACCATCAAGGCCGGGAGTAGGATCATTAAGGCCGGGAAAGGAGCATTAAGGCCGGGAAAGGATTGCTAAAGGCTAGGAGAGGAGCGTGAAGTCCGGGATTGGATCGTCAAGGCCGGGCGTGGATCATCAAGGCTGGGAAGGAACCTTAATGCTGGGCTTCGATTGGATTGATGTGCCGGGGTAGATTCTGCGCTGAATTTGGAGCTGGGAGTTCTGAACACAACGTCATGAGGCTCGGGAGTATCTACGGCTTTTCTCAAGCCCGAACGTGTGGGCGATGGAGCCTCCATGATCAATCCGGGAGTAATGCCTGCTATCCGGGAGTAATGCCTGCTATCCGGGAGTAATGCCTGCTATCCGGGAGTAATGCCTTCAATCCGGGAGTTGTCACCTTGGTGCGCCAGGGGGTCGGGAGTATCGTGCGAAGGGCTCAAATAGGGTTTGTGGTGCGGATTGGTTGTCAGGGATTGGTACGCTAGGACGGAGAAGGTTCTTTTGTACTGCATCCGGGAGTTCTGCACGTGAGGGGACGCGGCACTCGGGAGTAATGTCGTATATAAGACAAACCTTCCGTGTAAGGCAGCGAACATGGGCCCACCACTTTGAACGTTGACTCATGAGTTTCTGCTTCTAACTGCGACTCCATCCCCGTTTCCCTTGCCGTTTCCCGTTTCGCCTGCGGGTAAGGAGGCGACCGCGGTGTCTCCCATCGATTGGGACCGCATTCGATTCAATCGAATCGATTGCCCATCAGCCTGAGGAATTGGCTGGTCTGGCATTTACGGCTCTGCAGCAGGAGCGCCTGGACTGCATCCGTTTGACACGGCAGAGGTACGTTGGTGGATGCCACACTGGCGCTTCGCTCTATGGGTGAGAGTGGAGGCATAAAATTACTCCCCGTTCTTGTTTGCTGAGATTCGGTTCTTGTTTTCGGACACCCTAAACCCCAACTACTGATCCACGCACCGGGACTGGCCTTGTCAGCGGAACAAGAACCGAATCTCAGCAAACAAGAACGGGGAGTAATATATTCTCGAGAGTGGAAATGACCCCGCACAGCCTTGGTGGGCGGATTTGTTCACCCGGAACAGCGGGTTGAGCGAAAGCCTCGGGCTTCACTATCAGAACAGCAGTGAACAACAAAAGCCCTTGCGCCTTCTGCGTGCTGACGGGCATGGAAATGTCAAAGCAACTTCGACTGCGCAGGAATTGAAAAACAACGGGGGGCCGGAAGGTAGGAATTGTTTGAACGCGAGTCGGCATTGGATGGACCAGAGCCACCGTTGGCAAGTAGTAGACAACTACTGGTACAGTCGTAGGGGCCTCCAGGGGCAAAGCGTAACTCCTTTCGGCGACTCTCGAGTTGCTAATGCAATATTAATCGATCTTCAAAGTGTGCACCCTGACTGGATTTGTGGGTGCATGAATTCGGGTTAGTCGGAAACATTTGTTACATGTGCTCGCCGAATTCAGTGTTTCCGGTGATTTTTCGTTAGGGAGTCTCCCAAGAATTTCCTTTTGGACGTAACCACCTGCACATCTTAATCACTGCAGATGCGAAGTGTGTTCAGCCAACCAACGCCATATCAGCATAGTTGTCCGTTGTCATTCACAATGCGGTTTGCACGAAGCACGGCCATCTGTGCCGTTTTGCCTTCCTTGGAGAACGAGCCCGGATTTTCGCCCCTGTGTTGTCCCTTGCCCTGCAATCTGTCATATTGTTTCCAATGCTAAACTGGCCTTTGGGTGGCTCAAATTGCTGCACGCAATGCCTCTATTGGAAGTGTATTGGAGCACAAGAGGTGCCAGAAGAAGGCGAAGAGCATTTGATACCGCGATTGAGCTTCTTCGTCACAGACGATGTTAAACAACGTCACCAAAAAAAATCCTATCTTGAGCGAGACGGGCGAGGTTCTTGACACCAAGGCGTTCGATTGTTTCAAGAAGGGCAATAACTCCGATTCCGTCTGCCTTGCGTGATCGCCAATACACTACTAATACGCTCCTACCATGTGTATTCTTGATGTGTCCTTCGTGCGAGCACGTGTCCTCAATTTCCAATGCAGAGCGGCATTGTATATGACAACTGCTGTTTCAAGTTTCCAGCTGCACCAAGCATTCAAGACTGGCCAGAAAGGGACCTCGAATCATGGAAAATACAGGAGAGTGAAAGCCTCCATCAGACGCTCCATCTATGCGTAACATGCACCAAAAACTTTCGGCATTCCCCCATGCATTACACTCACCAAATACTATTGACGCCATCCCTTTGAATATTCACACAAAACGGCATAGTATCTAATGACAATACTTGCGCAAAAACCCGAATAGAATCCATCTGAGTGCCACGGATCTCCTTTTTGTAGTCATGCTACGTCTGTTCCAAAAGTATTGTCGCTTTTCTAATTCCAGGAAACGAAGTTCACAACATGCGAGTCAGAAGATTATACCAAAACGACTTTGAAGCGCCCAATTGAGAGCTATCCGTAGAGCCCTCAAGCGTTGCAAACAGTGCAGCCGCTGATGCGACACGTGAGGAGCTGAAATGGGACTTCGCGTTTTGTCGGGACTTCGGGCGGAGCAGAGCGACCTCGTCTTGCCCTTCAAAAGAGGTGGATCGAGCTGAGCTGTCTCTTGGAAAGATGATTGACCTGGAGGTTTAGTATACATTGACGATTCGCCTAAAATCAAAGCAGCGTCCGCACAGCAAGCGATGCGGGGTTTTTGCACACTTTTAGGGTGTCAACAACAATTGTGGGTATGTTGTGGCCAAAGGACAAGAGACACCTAGATTAGTGCGAGAGCATTGACCGAACTGACACACCATGGTTAGCTAACCTTGCTATAGGCAGGCTCCTATAGGAAGGCCATGCACGCTGGCGCTAACGCCACACCGGCCTGTGTTGGTGCCAACATGGCCAATCGTTGAAACTGGGAATTCCGAAGACATGAGTCAGCATAGTGGAAGAGATGGTCCACAAAGAGTGTGCAATGATGCCAAGCTCCTCAAAAGTTATTGTAGTGCCTATTTATTGCCTAGCAACAAGGTTCTTTAACCATTTCGTGCAAATAGGCTGGCGCGCATGGGGATGACGTGAGCACAAAGCTAGGGGGAGTCGAGGCCCTGACAGAGATGGACAGGGACGCTTTTGAAGGGGCTGCGAATTCCCCCATTTGATGACTAATTGTACCAAGATCCACATCACGCCAGAATCGACCAAGGAATCGAAATCTGGTGGCAGATTGACTAATTGAGTTGATCCTGCAAAGTTGCAGCAAGATTGGGGAAGCGACAATACTTTTGGAACGGAGGTAGTACATCCAATCTCACAGAACAGCGCAATTCCAGGCGTTGCTCCCATTGATGGAACTCACTGCTCCTCCAGTGCTTCATGCCGGGGTACATATAGAAAAAAAAGAAATGCATATTCCACATAGTTTCTGTCCATGTTTGAAGAGTGTTAAGCTGCCAAAAAATGGTGCAGAAAAAGGGGCCATATCGTGCACTATCTCGTTCCATGCATCCCTGGCGTGGCGGTAAACACTAAATCGTTTTGCGCGCTATATCGTATAAGGCTATATTGTATGTATAGCTATGATGTCAAAGTTGGAAATTGGAGGCTAGACAGTAGCGTTGGCAACGGTGAAGATTCTGGATGGCTGGACGCAGCAGACAAGGTTAGTTTCATACGGTATTGGGCGCTTGAAGGTGGGGTGGGTGGGGTGGATGGGGTTTGCCAACCTCGCAAAAGTGTATCGGAGCACCAGGTGGCACTTAAAATTCGCATCAACCATGACACACATCGAAAAATTACATTTTCTAATACGAGCACTGTTTGAGCAACGGACCATCCAAAACACGTTCCCTGGCTAATACAAGATGATTGCGCCCAGCGTGGAAGGCGTCCAACGGATGGCAAAAAATTCACAAGTGTTCCTTTACTGTCCACTATTGAGCCCACTAAGGGTTCACGAAACCAGCAATACAGCATTGATGCCATGCCAATACAGGACACACTTCGTTTCCTACAGACATCGCCATGATCGGACTAGTCTAACCTCTGCAAACGCTGAGCCAGGGGCAGGAAATTGCAACTAAACAAACAGAAGAATGTGCAGAGCACAGCACAAGAGCCTGTGCTGGGCCTTGTGATCACTTCCTCCTCCATGCCAGAAGGTTGCGAAACATGGACTTAACAAACTTGGTCAGCCGGGTCTTGTTGTACAGGTCCCCACACATCCGAATGGCCTCAGCCTGCGTGGGATAGGGGTGGATGACGTAGGCGATGGATCCCAGCCCAAACCCTGCCTGCATGGCAACCGAGATCTCTGATATCATGTCGCCAGCATTGTGCGCCACAATCGTGGCCCCCAGGATCTTGTCTGTGCCCTCCTTCACATATATCTTCACAAACCCCTCCTCCTGGCCATCTGTTATGGCCCTGTCCACCTCTGAAAGCTTCTTCACAAAGGTATTGAATTTTATACCCTTTTTGTACAGATCTGTGTCGTACAGCCCGACATGGGCCACCTCAGGCTCTGTAAATGTTGCCCATGGAATCAGCAGGGATGACATTTTGCCCGATCCGAAGAAGAGGGCATTCCGTATGACAGTGCGGGCCATGAAGTCTGCAACATGGGTGAATTTGTACTCAGTGCTGCAGTCTCCAACAGCAAAAATCCCTTTTGTGGATGTCATGAGATTGTCATTGACGATGATCCCCCTCTTCTTGTCATATTCCACCCCAGCTGCCTCAAGGCCCATGCCTTCCACGTTTGGTGTCCTGCCAGTTGCCACCAGGAGTTGATCCACCTCAACAATCTCAATGTTGCCATCGTTGACGACATGGATCTCGATTGTCCCATCCGCAGCCTGTTTCACCTCCTTGTACTGGCATTTCAGCTTGAATATTATACCGTCCTCGACCAGCTGCTTCTGAATGATCTCCACAGCGTCCCTGTCCTCCTTCTCCAAAATCTTTCCAGACCGTCCCATTACCGTCACCAGGGAACCGAACCTGGCCATGCTCTGGGCCAGCTCCAGGCCTATGACGCCTGTGCCGATCACCCCAAACCGCTTTGGGAGCTCCGTGAGGTTGAAGAACGACGCGTTGGTCAGATAGGGCACGTCCCTGAGGCCCTTGATGGGGGGCACGCTGGCCGTGGCGCCGCTGGCTATTACGCACGCCGCGTACTTCAGCTCCTTGCCGTTCACCACCACGCTGTCCTTGGACGTGAATTTGGCATGGCCAATGTAAACGTCCACGCCCAGGCTCTGGTAGCGGGCGGCAGAGTCGTGGGAGCTTATCCCTGCCCGGATCCTCCGCATGCGCTCCATCACCGCCCCGAAGTCAACCTCGACGCCGGTCACTTTCACACCAAATTGCGCCGCGTTCCTGGCCTCATACACGGCCCGCGCGCACCGTATGACCGCCTTGGACGGCACGCAGCCCACGTTCAGGCAGTCGCCGCCCAGCAGGTGCTCCTCGATGATCGCCACCCGCGCGCCCACGCCCGCCGACCCCGCCGCGGTCACCAGCCCCCCCGACCCCGCGCCTATGACCACCAGGTTGTACTTCTCCTTGGTGGGGCTTGGCTCCGCCCACTGCGCCGGGTGCACGTTGTCCAGCAGCTTGACGTTGTGCTCGTCCAGTGGGCTCACGTTCAGGTCCTTCACCCCCACCGTGAAGCCCGAGTTGTCCCACGAGGGCATCTGGGGCTGCAGCCCCACGGCGAGCTTGCTCTCGTTGTTGGGCCGCAGCACGGCGTCCGCCCAGCTCAGCTTCGGCACCTCCTGCTCCGCCGACGCCCCCTGGGACGAGAATCGGTAAAACAGGCCCTCGTTCTTGAGCTCGTGGTCCCGCGTCACATGTTCGAAGACACCCATCTCCATGATGCAGTTGCCCAGTTTGATGGCGTCCTCCTCCGTCTGCGCGTACTTCTTAGCCATGAAGAAGGCCACCGCCTCCTTGCCCGTGAAGCACGCCGGGTATTTCTTGAAGTTGTGCGTGCGGTCCTTGACCTGCAGGCCGCTGCGCATCTCCTGGCTCACGAAGTCGAAGAACCCCTCGGAGTCCAGCAGGCGCTGGCTCGCCGTCGGCATCGCCAGCGGGTCGGTTGACATCTTGGGGCGGCGGGGAGGCAAAGTGGGGGCCTGAGTTGTGTTGAGTTCTTCTTGACTTGCGTGGAGCGGGGGAAGGCGTTTGGCGGCAGGCGGAGTGAAGGACGGCGCCCGTGGCGTAAGGCCACTCGACCCCTTAACTCACTAACGCTGGCCACTGTCGAGACCGTCTGGGGAGGGCTCCGGAGAGGTGGGCGGAACATCGCGTCAGTTGGTGGGGGGGCCATCGCGTGAAACGGTATTACGTTGGCAGGTGGCGCATTACACAAACGCAGGCACATTCTTACACCGCCCCGCACGCAGCGAGCCGCGGTGCCGGGAGTCGGTGCAGGTTTCAGCACATGTTTTGCAGGGCTTCCAGGAGTAATGAGCTTCCGAACAATTTTGAGCCAATTCAGGTGGTCTTTTTCACTAGCTTTCTGAGGTTGTTTCTCTCTCGAGAGTGGGGAGGCAATAGCTCTCTGCACCAGTAAGCTAGAGCAGGGGGTGCTTGGAAAGGCTGGCCTTTCTCATAAACCGACTTTTCAATATGGAATGGAGCATAATGCCACGACTGGGCCTGTTCAGCACACTTCTGTGTGTCTCCTGCTGAGTTTCCGCTGCTGCTGACTTTCAACAACTGTGTTGAGGTTTTGCACAATTGCTGGGCTCGTCAGTGGCAATGCAGCATCAAGCGCACAGATTGTTGACAGTACTGCATTGGACCACTCAGTTAACAGCATCAAACTTGATGCTTGCATCAATGTTGTCTTGTAAGAAAAAGCAAAAAATCGACATACAGAGAGTTGCTGTGCCCCATCAAAAATTTAAGTGATGCAAAGAAAAAACACATGAAGCAATGAGAATAAGAAGAAAGGAGAAAATGAAGATTTTAAAAATGGGTTTGGATTCAAGCCGATTAGTACAGGTAGCAAGATGTGCTATTTTGTTTGTATGACTTGTTCGTTTGAGTTCTTAATATCACACATTTTGCTTGGAGCATCATGGAACCATGAACTAAAAGATTGGTGGCACTTTCTTGGAATGCAAAACTAGCAAATTAATGTTTAAATGTGATTATAACAAAGACGAAGACAATCACACGCACGGTCGCTCCTAGATATGAGAAACCAAGCCGTAAACAGACTCATTATAGGACAAGCACACCAATCACATTGTACTCGTTGCAAATATCTTTATTTAATAATCACCATATCTCGGTGCTCATTTCACTATATTTTACACCGTGTTCACTGCGCCCAGCCAAGTTGTATTTAGCACTATTTCTTTTAGAGCTATTGTTTATTATCCTCGCCCTCACAGTAATGATGCAAGGTCTGATCAACATACTGTAGAATTGATGGCTTTCTCATCTAGAAATTCGGTAGGCGTTGATGTGACATTGATGGGCCCTTGCACCAATGCCGCTCTAAGGACACGAGCATTGAAGGCAAGCATTGATCCAAGAGCCTATACATAGTGCATCAAAGCCTACCAATATTCTGGATGTATATCAGGGCTGCTGATCCACTGGCATCAAACTCGATCAATATTGCATCAACGTCTACCGAATTTCCTGATGCTCAATTCTCCTCTCCTCTTGGTTCAAAAGCTAATTCTATTATGTGGGTTTGTTTTCAGCTGGTGAATAGTTAAAACCTCCAAATGATTTGATCACAAAGCAGTCTAATTATACTATTTGTGATCAAATCATTCGGAGGTGTTTGTACCAGATTAAATGTAAATAAATCGTTATCGCTCTTCCATTTCAAAGAGATTTGAAAGGCAAGGTTTTTAGCATTGAAACTTGAAGCATTTGCACGATTGTTGGGTAAATAAAATGCAATAGCGTGTACATGCCATTTGTGATGATGAAACGATTGGAAACATACTTTTGTTAAAGACCTAGGTCTCTCAATTAAGTTAGTCAATTCAAAATTAGGCCTAACTTTTCAACAATTGGAAAAGGTGTTTGTGCACTAGTTTAACTCTAGCTATTAATTGTGTTTTGGCCAGTGCTTGAGGCATCATGTTGATGAGATACAACTGGTACTGTGAGTTGGCACCGGTGAGATTATAGCATGTGATCGTGAGCGACAGCATGGCTGGTGAATATTCCGTAATTTACCTAGCTGGGGTATTGGCTGCTCTTAGTGATTATCCACCTGACAGAATCAATTGTTTCAAGGTCTTTGTGTGCCATTATAGAAAATTGGAAATGAATGGATTGATTACAAATATATGGGTTCTGGATTCTCTTTGTATTAAATATCCAATATTAACTTCCAATTTGGATGGCAATGAACAAATCATGGATATTGCTTTGCTTTTGCAAGATTGGAAGTTGATGGATATGTGGTTGCCTTGATGTGTAAATTCTCATAATCATGATGATCTTTGTGAAAAAAATCATGGTGGAAACCTGTTCTCATATTGGCAGAAATCTAGGTGTTCAAAGGTGATCCCAAAATATGTCGGGCCTAAGGCTTGTATTTTATTGGTTATGAAAGCAGACTAATCTCTCAACCTGTGTTGGGACAAGTGCACCAATATGGCTTTGAGCGGCTCATGCACCAAGGCTACCTTAACTTTCTTGGTCTCACAACACAAGACCTTCTATTTCTTTGTGTGCCTATAAATTGCAAAGAAACGAAGGCTTTTGAATCCCTCATTGACAAACGCAGTGATTCACAATTTATCATGCTTGTCATCAATTTGCAGTTTATCATGCTTTATGTGCTGTATGCGCTCAAAGGTTGACCTTGGTTTTGTCAATCGGGATCACTCCTACCATATTTAAAACCTAAAATTGGCTCTTACTTTATTAACCTCGGTACCTTTTACTTGTGGAAGCGTAACTCGCTTTAACAAACTTAGAAGATGCATCTTTGGTAATCTGGTGATGTGTTTATTGAATAAAGTTTATTATAACTAGTGAATATGCAAACATATGGATGCCCCTTGTAGCCAATTTGTTGTCAAACCTCCAAATTCGCTGCAATGTTACACCTCATCACTGATGAATATTGCTAACTTGATTGATTCTATCAATTTATCAATATGCACGAAATATGCATTTACTGATTACACCACAAAGTTGTGTGCTATTTTAAAGCTTGCCACATTGGCAGAACAAGCCAGGCGGAAATTGCATAATCTCTGCCAATATCATTATGTGGAGGCATATTTGCTTGAGTTCTAGAGGTGGACATTTCCATTGCCTGGTATAATGCATTCTGAGAAGGGGAGCAGGGGACGCCTTTTCTGGGATATGGTAATGATACCTATCGGGTTGAACGAACACTTTCGCACTCGCACACGGTCGCTCCTAGGCACAGGAAGCAAGGCCGTAACTAGATGCATTACAGATTGAGCGTATCGGTCCAAATACCAGTCACTACAATAATATTCGATACCCAACTCCATTGGCTCTATGTACATTCGCCATAACACCATGCTCACGCATTCACTTCCAACCATAAAACACCATAGATCACATATAATATTTTTAATCGCTCCCTCGCCCTCACACGCTTCCCTACGCCAAACACACCCACACACCACAAACCCAGCTCTTTCAAGTTGCCTCCCGATACGGCCGCAACATGTCAGTATGCTTAACCCACACTTTCCCCTCCGGTCCCCGCACTTCCCAAACTGCATTTGTTATGGGGCGAACCAACCGCCCCGGACCCTTCCACCATGGCTCGAGCTTGTCCTTCAGCGTTTCAACCTTTGTGTTCCATAGCCACACCCAATCTCTAGCTCTGAACGTCCGGTGGATTCGCCGGCCCCTCGTCCTGTGGTTTGCCGTTGCG